>JAANDH010000007.1:52642-208219 GCA_011799765.1 Nymphaea thermarum | reverse complement strand
AGAGAGAGAGAGAGAGAGAGAGAGAGAGAGAGAGAGAGAGAGAGAGAGAGAGAGAGAGAGAGAGAGAGAGAAGGGGGGGGGGGAGGAGTTACCTGTGGTTAAGTAACAGGAGGTGCATGAGCCTACAATGTTCATCATTCCAAAAGCGATCATTTCTTTATTGCCATCAATGTGGTAGTTCTTAAACATAGCAAAGCTTCTGCCAACTGCAATTCCTTCCTGTAAAAGTAGGCAAATGAGGATACATGAGCAGGCCAATTCCTGTGGTCGGAGGGAAAGTTCTTTATTTTGCTCCCAAGTAGGGATATGTCGGGCACTTGGTGTTCTTACGCCTGCTATACCAATCTTGAGGTGAAGCATTGAAAGTAATAAAGAGTTAATTTCTCTTTTTATTGTTCAATTCATATTTGAAGTAAGAAAAAGAAGATTGAGCAAAAATACTAAAAAGTAGTATTCAGCCTGTGGAAGCAAACATAATATAATACGTATGGCCACCACTTTGGTTCCTTGCAACTTTAAATCCCGTGAAAAGGAGATCAGGATTTGGAGATGGTGGAAAGATGAGGGACGACATTCCGTAACCCAACTTTCAGCCGTATATCCAGATCCCATTATAAGGTTCCATAAAGCCACTTTGTCCGGATAAGTTGGGATAAACTGAGATATTCTCATTTGACTTCCTGATGGGAAACACCTATGCCGGAGGCTAAATTGCCATTTTAAATTCTGACGGAAGTGTTCACAGGGAAGAGACTTACGGCGAGAGCGATGACGCCGGTGACGATGCCGGTCTTGGCGGCGATGGCTAAGTACTGAGGCGAGAACGTTAGCTCCGTTAGGGAGGGAGGGTTCACTCCCCTTTTCAGGTGTCCAATCTGCACATCAGAACACGCAAAGGTCAAATTTTCCTTGTTTGTTTTTTAAATTTTAATCTTAATTCAGGATATTTTAAACTTATTTCCTCAATAAAAAATAAAAAAATATAAATTTCACACATGCGGATCCCCATTAGTGAGAAACCGATAGAGTCACGATGAGTGGTTCTTCTCTTCGTTTTGTATAGGTTAACTTGAAACAATGGCTTGTAACATAGTACATACAAGATAAGTTTTTCAAAGCAAAAAATATACGTTGTTATTCGCCTTCTTAAAAGAAAATAATTACTTTTACATGTCATAACTTTATAAGCTATTAATAAATTAGAATATGTATTTACTTAACATATTCCACAAACTTATATTGCCATGTCATGTATAGTAGAAGACATATATAGTTTAATCTATTTTGTACTTTAATGTCATTTTATGAAATAGATAATGTCAGTGGCTAAAACTATGCAAAATTTTACAAGGCAAAAACTCTAGTTTAAGCTAAATCATTTAACTTAAATATATTGTCCTTAGTAAATTTAATATGGAGAAACATTCAGAAACTCATATCGGACAAATTAAAAATATGCCTAGTCAAAAGAGTGTGACAAAAACATTTTGGAGTGCTTGAACGATGGATAGAAGATGCTTCATCTCAAGATCTATCTCTCTTCTTTTAAAATTTTGAAAAGGCCGTATTTAATTTAAAGTGAAGCGGTTACCTAACTTACCTTCACCGTGTTTACTGAAAAAATGAAAAGCATAGCATACTATGAAACAGAATAGGTTATACGTAGTCCTTTTAGTAACTTTCTCGTTTTACTTTCCCTATTGGAGTTGATGATCTTCCGTATATGAAAGTAATTAATCTTCGAAACAAAACCACCCTACTTTATATCTCTTTATCTTCTCCTCACATGAACTCAATCTTCAAAGCTAAACCACCTTAATCTCTCCCTTTCTGATCTCTTAATATCTCTCTGAGCAGAAGATCTTTAAGATACAGTTCCTTGAGTCTGGACTTTAATCTTTCTTCTTTCTTTTCCCTCGTTAAGTTAATGGGCTTAATTTCATACATAAAAGCAATTACTTTGAAAGCTCAGAAAGTTCTGTTGCCATATCTCTCTCTACCCCACAGACACACACATATGCACATGCAGATGCACCCACCACTTGGACGCCGTGCTTCTCGGCGTGAGTGAGATACACGAGAAGGCTGCCGAGTACCACCGACGTCAGTGGCGCCGCTGCCGATACCCAGAAGAACCTTGGCCGCCTCTTGCTCTGTTCATGCAGAAGACACAGTCAGCTTTCTATTCCCTACCTCGACCTTCCATCCTTCTTTTCCTCGTTCAATAACAAGAACAATACACATAAACACAGAAGAACCAAAGATTAAAAGAAACAACGAAGCCGCATTTGATATTAGCAGCAGGCGCGCACAAGGCTCTCCCCTAGGACCTCTACTTCTCAGTTCTCAGCTGCAAACAGTACTTGAAAAAAAAAATTAAAAGTAAAAGCCCCATAAGGTGGTACAAATTTGAAACACCTCAGAAAGGAAACCGGAGCCGGAGCACTGTATTGACCAGTAACCAGCGGCAGTCCAGCAGAAGTACAGATTATTTGATATATATGTCGCATATCCCGAAATTGGTAGGCCATAACACCATATAATAGCATTTTGGCTTTTTTTTTCTTGTTTATTGGCTTTTTTTTTTTGGGCAAGTAACGTTAAGAAGAACTTACAAAGTATCGAGTGAGGAGCAGGAAAAAGAGGAAGCAACAGCCGAGCACGGCACTCTCCCATCTCCACTGCAGAAAGCAAAAACCAACAGCAAACAAACAACCACCATTAATTACCGCTCCTCATCTGTCATTTCTCTTCTACCAACAGCCCGTGAGCCAACTTATATGCTGACAAAATCCACTGATGCAAGGAACGAAAGAGAGAAAGCTTCTTCTAGCTGATAAGCTAGAGGACTAGCTAGAACTGTTGGGGTTGCCATGAGTCTAGGCTCCTGGGAACTCTTTTGGAGGAGAGACACAGGAAGGAGGAGAGAGAGAAGAACCTGGTGTTCCTGGGAGAAGACGGAGCGCATGACGTCGACGAGGTCGGTGTGGGTGGTGAAGTGGTCAAGGCCGAGTATGCCCTTGAGCTGCTGGAGGCAAACCACCGTCGCCGCCCCTCCCATGAACCCCACGATGGTCGCGTGCGACAAGAAGTCCACGATGAAACCCAGCCTTTCGGGAAAGAAAACCATGAAATTTAGTTAAGATTGATGAATGATGATGTCTTCTAAGAGGAAACGATTCTTTCTCTCTGACACCCCTACGCACCTGAGGAAGCCTAGTGCTGCCTGGAAAACTCCGGCGAAGAAGGTGGCGGTGAAGGCCAAATTTATATAAACACCTGGCTGCGCCGTTGCTGACACCTCCTTCCCCAGCATAGACGCCAATAGTAGCGAAGCTACAGCCACCGTCCCCACTGCCAGATCCTTCGAGCTCCCCATCATGGCGTAGACCAACGGTGGGACGAAACTGGAATCTGAAAACAAAATGAGAAAGTTAGATCACGAAAAATCAGCAAAATTATAAGAAAGAAAAGCACCATTTATCCCCTTCTCCTTGCTTTCATGATAATGGTGATAGTCATGACGATACGTTGGTGTTAATATGATAGCTAGTTAGGGGTTAAGATCGACGAAGGCAGATTAAGTACTGTATAGTAAGCTAAAAACTGCTGGAATTAGGGAAAAAAAAAATCAGTTGCCATGCACAATCATAATGACGGTGATGAATCTAGTGATAGTAAAGATTAATGTACGGATCGACCATGTGATGACGACGACGACGTTATGGATGATTAATGTTCATATTTATTATGGTGAAACAACAAATCAAATGACCAATGTTACTTCAAAAATTAAAATCCTTGAGCTCTCAAAATGATGACGACGACCAGGGTGATCAACACGCAGGTAACAAGGTGGTGATGTTATATGGATGAAACGATGAAAATGGACGCACATAGGCCGAGGATGGGGGGGAGGTTGGCGAGCTTGGCGTAGCTGATCCCTTGAGGGATGGCGAGACTGGCGATGGTGATTCCGGCAACGAGGTCAGACTTAAAGAACCCAAGCGTGTAGCTCGGGCCCCACTCCAGTATGGGAAACAGGTACTGGAGAGCCAGCACCACCCTGCGTCCGGCAGGCTGACCCTTGAACCGCCGGAGCGGGTCATCCGGGAAAAACGTCTCTTTCAGCGACCCTGCCAGCGACCGGAAGAACGGCTCCGGAGGGGGCACGGACACCCGATGCACGCAGTCTTCAAGGTTCGAGTTATCCATCTATTCGGAAAAACTCGTCCAGAAGCGTCCCTGCGGAAAAATTTCCGGTGGAGGTGGCGCTGGAGCTAGAACTGCTGGTGCAGGTGCGCATGGTGGTAGTGGGGAGGATGGAATCGGAGGATATAAAGGGGAGATACGGGGGATTCTTGGCCTAGTGCTGCGTGGGTCCAAAAAGACGGCGAACCTCCACGCGTGTAAGGCGCACGTGATTCGGCCGATTTCAGGGCGTTCTGCGGCCGGAGTAGTGGGTCCCACTCACCGTCCGGGAAGTTCTGCCTCCCTGGTCTATAGCTCCAACCAAGTCACCAGGCGGCTACTCGCAAGCTGCCGCGTAGCACATATTTTTGGGGATAGAAATACGACACGTGGCATGTGAGATTGGTGGGTGGCCCAAGGCGAGAGGGGCAGGTGGTAGAGTCGGATTGGTTTTATCACAACTTTGAACAACCCCGCCGGCGCCGGTTGGTCTGGTGTCAGGTTCGAATGACCGGATTTCAGGCCAATCAGTTGGTGTGCATATAGGCGCCGGTTCCTAGAGATTCTTGCAGTTCATAGACTCATACGTTTTGTTGGCACCATGCGAGTATGTGGTTCATGTTCGGCGTAACACCCTCCGCATGATAGGCGCTTTCACCTGAAATTTGGCTTCAAGAATGTTGTCCCAACTCTCAGGCGATCAAGTTTTGGAAGCAGATTAGTAATCCCATTTCTAGGAATATCAAGGAAAGACATGCATTTTGGTCTGTCACTTGCCGCAAAGTGGCAGATCAAGGCTTAACATTAGGAAGCTAATCTAGAAAACATTGCACAAATTTAAAAAATACGTAGTTGAGTGCTTCCAAATCGAACGTTGTAAAAAAAAATTTAAGAAAAACCGAAATTTAACATACACAATGGTATAATTGATAGTCTTAGATCTCAAATCCTTGGGCGGATTTAAAATTCTTCTTGGCATTAGATTTCAGTATTTCACCGTTGTGAAAAAAAAATAGAGTATTTGATAATTGAAATTGTTGGTGAAATGATTGTGTCCAGCCGGTGAAGTCGATTTAAGCGTGATGTGCATCATTCTTATTCTTATTATTTTTTAAATTATTTTAAGAGCTTTATTATTTTTAAATTATTTCTCATATATTTTCCATTTATTTTCAAAAAGGTAATTTCTTAAATATTTTTGCAGCTGTGATTCCAGAATCCACATCCAACCTGCTGAAGGGTGAGCCTCCTACGTTCTTTTATTAAGCCACCAACAAAAAAATGCAAACGACTTGATCCCGGACCCGATTTTTACAACAGCGACATATCCGTTTTCACAAAAGGAATGTTATTTTTGGAACAGTTCGTCAATGTACAGATTGCAACGCTTTGAATGTGCCTTTCAACAAGAGCGTGCCTTTTAAAGAATCAGAACCCTGATTGGTGGCATAGTTTCAAGCTACTTTTCTCAGAAAACAGTTACACCACATGAATTATATAAAATAAGTACTGTGACCATTCATCCAGAAAAAAAAAAGGAGACGAAACCTTCTCTAGTAACTGTAGTTTTTTCATGTTTCGAGTGTCTAGCTAGATGCAGTTTCCTATCACAGTCTTCGAGTAAACTCTCGTCTTTTGATGCTAAAATCTTAGCAAGCTGTTCTCGTATTCGTGAACTGTGCATTGCGAGATGCCAAACTTGGATGCTGTGATCATATGAACAAGCCCATAGACCTGCAGCCTATGGTTCAGCTTTTTGTTAACTAGCTTTGTTGCATTTCGTCTTGTTTGCATTTGATTTATGGTTCTTAATGGTCGTTTGACAAGTTTGTAATTGTTTCATCAATATGTCAACAACATTGAAACATAGTAATAATTGTTACTATTTCATGAATTTACTTCAAAAATTAAAGCAATTCATCAAATACTATAACACAGTCAAGAATCTGCCACAATCTTTAGAGTAAATGAATGAGACAGTGACAAAAAACTGTTACTATTGTGAAACGATCCTTTAATATCTATCACATTTTAAGAAATGGAAAAATAAACTTTGATCTTTCTCTTTCTTTGGACGAACAAGAGGCTACAAGAACCATTGGGGGAAACATTGCTCCTAGAAGCTAGGATATATTGTCCAACTTAATTCGCCCGCATCCTTATCAGTATACTTCCTTTTGCCAAAGGCCGTTCGGAATTTCAGGATACGTGAGAGTGGGACCACCGAAAGTATCATGTTGCTGAAGCTCACACCAAAGAGCTTGCGACACATGCTTAGTATCGTATGAAGGTCAATCAGAAACCTCAGATCGAGGAGAGGAAAGTTACAGTGCCATTGACAAGTGGCGGCCTTGTAGAAGACAACTGTGAGATGCTTCATCAAGCAACCGTGATTTGACATTGGAGGGCACAACGTCGATGAAATGTAGAGGAAAACAAGACGACCAAGCATGTTTTCTGGACCCCAAGGGGTTGTAGCGCACTGGCGCGGGAGACGTGTTCCGTACCTCAAGTCGAGTGTCTTGG
This sequence comes from Nymphaea thermarum, assembly GCA_011799765.1. Taxonomy (NCBI): domain Eukaryota; kingdom Viridiplantae; phylum Streptophyta; class Magnoliopsida; order Nymphaeales; family Nymphaeaceae; genus Nymphaea; species Nymphaea thermarum. The sequence continues at coordinate 201,502 of JAANDH010000007.1, read as the reverse complement.
ACGTCACCTGCCCGCTCCAGGATCGCTTCAGCCCCTGGCCCGTAAAAGGGCCCGAAGCATGCTCGAAACCCAGGGGGGAGGGTGACGAGGGGGGGGCCAAAGGCCTCTCTTAGGGCGGTGGAATTTGTGATGGATGCATGTGCCTTTCTTCCTTTTTCCAGATTTCAGAAAATGTCTGAATATATGTCCTTAAGTTTTTGCTTACTTTGGAATGTAAAACAGTAAAAGGCTCCACCATCAAATATTCCAGGATACTTTACTAGGGCATGGTTCTAAGGTAAATTCATGAAACATTAACAGCAAAAGACTTCGAGACAGTTGGTAAAAGGATTGTTAAATTTTTTTAGAAACATAAAATTTTTTGTTATCAAACGCCTCAGAGGTTCTGATGGGATTGAAGTCAATAAAAAGTGAATTTACCTCCCTAATCCTGGCCCGTTTATAAACTACTTCGTATGGTATGCTTTCAGGGGACAACAAATGCAGTATAAGATCCTTCAGTGATGTTCTTTGAAAGGGACGAACCAACACTGAGTCCAGAAAATATTTTCTCATCTTTAAAAGCGGCTTCACTTGTGAATCTTGTTGAAACAAGGAGTATTCCCAGTAATTTAATTCTGTTCCTTTGGTAAAACTTACTTGTGAGTGAATGTTTCATATGATTGTTAACATCAACATGGCACCTTATCTTAGGTGTGAATGAATTTCTGTTTTTTTTGATGAATATTTCTACGAGTGTTCTACAACTTCTCATCAATATTGTCCCCATGTTGATCGGTATCGTCAACGCTTTGTTAATATTTATGCGACACTTTCGTTTCTGCGATAAACTGCAGTACTGAGCAATCATATAATCTGTCAACTTCACATTTTTAAGCCTTCCCTATTTGTTGTCGTCAAAGTGGGTTAATATTATGAAGCATTAATAATCCACTTTCTGTGAGTTCCACTGAACCTGTACTAAAAGTGGTGGTGAATTCGACCGAGTGGCGATGGAGAAATCATTTAACATAATTGGTAGATGACTACAACTGCTTAGATCATAAATCTATTTTCCGGTCCATTAGCTTGAGCAAACTGGAGGGACAATGCACTCTCAAATTTCTCCCTCTTGCTACTCACACTTAGAGGTGGAAGGTCGATGTTTACATCCTTAATAGGGGATCTTTGAGATATTTTCCTTTTCACTTTCTCAATAAATGGTATAACTTAGTTGGTTGAGTTGGTGGATCAATGAAAGTATGGTAGTTGTCAATTTGGTATTCGTGGATACAACTCATTTGAACCGCAAGAGCTGCATGTGTGAAACTCTGAGTGATAGATGTACTACTTTCCACCTAAGTTTCAGTGCAGCTTTGAACCCAAGACAATAGAAGAAGAGGTAACTTCAGCTTCCTTAAAAGTTGATGTTGGTGGTGTTAAAAGAAAAGGACCCTTCACTATGTGAGAAATGGAGCTGAGTAATCGTGAATCGGCCAAAAAATATTAAAAAGTCATTTTACAAAAAAATAAATATTGTATAAATAATAACTAAATATGCTACACCCCTTTTATTGTCATACTCTCTCCTGTTAGTTAATAAAATTTAAATTAATGAACCCTTTTCTGGAGCAGATCAACTACCAATCATACTCGAGCAAATTATTTATTAGGATTGCGTGCAAGTAACTGCAGCATATATAGCATTACCTTATTGACCAGTTCTAGATTTTTGTTTACTTTGTGGAATAAAAGCAAATGCTTCTTTTTGTTCAATTAAGTGATAACTTTGTGTGCCTCGTGGACCCGAGCAGGCTCTCTTTAAAGAAAGTTGTGATAACGCTGGTTTGCTTTCGGGCACACGAATTGACTTGTTTAATTTGAAATATTTCTTCGCAAAGGGATGATCTTCTCCGCAATATAAATTATAACAAAGTTTTGATATGATTAATTTCCAGCTATATCAGACCACTTTAATTGCATCCCCACATTTATATTTTTGTTTCTTCAGATGCAGTCAACATCGTAATGGTCCAAGCAAAGACCAGCATGCGACATGGTTAACATAAAATTCCTGAGTTGTCTAGTTCAACATCTAAAGGGAATTATTTCTTTTGTTATCAAAGAAAAAGTGCACTGATCTTTATCAGATATTATTGATCTAAACATAATTTGTATTGTTTATATTGCACTTTTGTTGGAACTTCTATAAATTAATCATCTTTCCAATTATGCATAAGGTATTTGAAAAAAGTATCAAGCGCAACTATATACTAATACCAAAAGTTGATGGCCCAATGTGGGATGACATTAGTGATATACCCACAACTTGGTTAGTAAGGAAAAGAAAAATTTGGTGTCTATCCCCTTTTATCTGGCAGATCCCAACCCACCCCTAGCAGTTTCAACTCGAGCTCCAAAAAATTAATTCAAGTATGTCCCACTTTAATACTAAGCTCAGATCTTTTTGTTTGACAAATACCAACTCACCCCTAGCAGTTTCAACTCCAACTCTAAAAAAGATAGGAGATGGGATAATCAACCACTTACTAACCCCCTTTATAAGTTCTTGAAAATCTTTCACAATCATTAATATAGAAGTAAATTACTTAAAGTGGGGTGTTACATGTCATGTTTAAATAAAAAAACCCCTTCACTCACAAAGTAATGTCAAGACCTTTAGTTGCATATTAATCTGGTCGGTGTCACAAGATTAAACTACTTAATCTATATCCAATCACTAAAATTGAAAGATTAGTAACCTGAACTAATAGTATCTTCGAAAATATTATACTTTACGTTTGATGCTTGACTAAAAACAAGAAAAGCAACAACGCTCTCGCGACCTTTTGATTGATCTTCGTTACATTATTTTAATGGTATAAAAAGTAAAAGGAAAAGTTGAGCTCGTTAATGTTGAAAGGGGCCAAATATAGGTGCATTCTTTTTTAGAAAGATTCATCCTAATGGACCCTAGAATAACATAAAAAAATTAAACAAATTGAAGGCCGCACGTATAAAAAAATCACTAAAATACAACAAAGTAAAAATTTCATTTACTTTACCCACCTTTTCAAAAAGATGAACCTTATTGCTATTAATTCGATCCATCTTTCCCTGTAGCTATAACATAAACGCCAGAGAATAAAATCTATCATCTTGAAACAGGCGACAATTGGTTCTTTTTTATATTGCTTTATTAAGTAGAAGATTGTTTACTCACTCTAATAGGATAAAGAAAAGATCATTTTGCTCAACTTCTCCAAAATTTCATCCAAGGTATTATGAACACAAGTCATAAAGGTAGACGTTTCTTTAACAACCAACAGCAGAAAATTGTGCTCATATCAAACAATTGAAGAACCTAACTGACCTATTTTGACCAGAATGCAAGTCCCTAGCTAGTTAAAACGAAAAATACCCCAAAAGCAATACGATTTCCAATCACAAGACTTGAGCCGCCTTTGTTCTATGTGTCGACAACCAAAAAAATATTCCAAACAGTATAGTCAGAGTGAGGAACAGATTTCCGACTTCTGACTAAGACTTCCCTAATTATTAGCTTCACATGTTATGTCACACAACGTAAAGAAGAAACAAACTAAAGAGAGGTCAACACTGTATATTAATTCGTAGCCCTGTAACCTAACATGAGAAGAACTTATACATTCATTTTGCAGTGATTAATTGGTGAGCCAAATTAGTGATGACGGTTTGCTGCTAACTTGGTGAGATTTATAAATCACCCTTGTATATCAATTGCTGCAAATCAATCAATCCTTAAAGAGAGTGAACGACAGAAATCAACACACACACACTATTTTATGCTATTTTTCTCACGAGAAATTTTTAACTCTAGCCGAGTCTTCTAGATTGCCAATCATGTATGCGAGTGGTTGGAGTTGGGCTGTGGGTGATGTGTGCTTTTTGGTTGTGATGGTAGGTGAGGATATGGGTTTTACGCATGGAATGATTGATTTTATCCCCTGCTGTGGGCCTTCTCCGAAAAAGGAAGAAGCAGAATTTTCTCTGTGGATGGCCGGAGATGGCGTGTGTGAGTGTGTGTGACAGAGAGAGAGAGAGAGAGAGAGAGAGGGAGTCGGGGAGAAGAGTGATTGCACTTTTCTCTGTGCCGGTGGTGGAAGGGGTCAACTGAATGTGTACCTGCCTGTGTATGTGGAGAAGGAGAAGGGTGCAGCTGGTGACGGTGCAACTGCAAGTCTGCAACCTCCACACTGTATAAGGAGAGTACCAAGAGAGAGAGAGAGAGAGAGAGAGAGACACAGATGTTAATTTTTCTTTCAACCTGTATGTGGATTTATAAAGTTTCAGACGTTATCATCGATGTTTGAAGGACATGATTAGATTAGTATACTATATTTCTCAAGCCAAAATTTTTGAATGAAGTAATGAACAATTTTGGTAGTGGCCCTAGTGAGAGGAATCGGTGGATTTGCGCGTGAATAAGAGAAATAGCATCATTTGAGCAGATCTTGTATATCGATGGTGGTTCCATCTATGATCAGGAAAATGCGTTAGCGTAAAAGGCATGAATATCCCGTAAAATCTGCAACGTCCACCGGTTCCTAATGCTCAGGCCCTGAGAAACTTTCAAAGGATTTACTCCTTTAGTTTAACTTTAAAAGAGCCACGAAACATCGATTTGGCTTCTTCCTGTCGCTTACATTATTCAAAACTTAAAAGCGTGCAATTGATTCTTGCCATGATTCTACATATGCAATGAATCACATTAAAATCATCGATTCTTATTTCGTTATGAAAGTGATTCTCATTATAAAAGAATTCTTGTTTCATGTACCTCAATTATTAGTGATTGAACAGATATTTAGTGCATCACAGCGCTCCATTTGCAATTTGTCAGACAGAGAGGTAGACGCATGCTGTAAAGATCCCTCCATTTCCTAGACAGTAGCAAGTGCAGAAAACCATTTGTCTGCAAATGATTGAACATCTTTTCGATAATTCTTTTGGCCTATAACTCATCATGTTGAAAAGGAAATACGTGATATGGGACAGGGCCGCTGCCACTTTTGAATGCCATCAACCCAACTCGATCATTTCAATAAAAATCTTGAATCACTGCATGATGTCCATGAAACCATGTATAGTTTTAATTAGTTAACGATATATATGGACTAAGAAATCATAGACACAACCATGGTTCGTCCACCTGCGATTGTTCATCTGATTGTCGTGTGAGAATAAGCTCCATTATTTTTGTTGTTTAAAGTGGAATATGACCTTTAATTAGTTGCTTAGGAAATGGAATTGCGGCCAGTGGAAGTCGAGCAAACCCAGAATTAAGTTATAATTAACCCACCTTTTGACTACTTCTGGATTAAAAATGGTCAGAAGGCTTGAAAGAATTATGGATTTGCTGAGAATATTCAATCTCAGGGGATCAACTTTTCTTTTTCGTCCAACTAAAAAACGACAAAAAAGGAACCGGATCAAAATCTTTTGTGACTTGGAACTGGCTGTTGATTAATTTCTATCTGAACAAGATCGAGTATCTGAAAATTATGAGGAATCTGTCGGACTTATAAAATGAGAGAGAAGCGCCTATCTACTTCAACGGCCTTTGTTCAGGTCGAACTCAGATAAAGGTCCGATTCACCCACTTGCTTCCCCTGTAACATTATGAGGCTCTATGGATCAAATAATTGGACCTTTTTATTATTTGTAGCTGTCGTGGCCCCTAGAAACGTGCTTTCTTCTCTTGTTTTGGTTCTTTTTGCCTGAAAAAGGTTCAGGGATCAAAAAGCTAATCATACAAGATGGGGGGATAAGAAGAAAAAGTGACACAGAGAGAGTAGTTCAGCTTTCATCTGTTGAAATATTCTGTGAACAAAAGAAGATTCTTCCATTGAAAAGGGCTTACAAAGCTTTTATGATACAAATAGATCTCAGAAGACCACATGAATGGCCGCCTCTTGTCGTTCTTTTGATAAGAAGCATCAAGAGAATGCACTGTCTCTGTCTGTGGAATAAGTGCCACAAAATGTGGGAAATGAATTATTTTGTAATCAATGAGGATTACACCAACACATATATACATATAGCGAAGAGAAGGAGAGAGAGAGAATGGGTTCAAACTTCAAACAGTGGTGGAGCCAGCTAAAGTTACATATAGAAACTTCATAAATTTTTAGGTTTTATACACATGAATCTCTTAAAGATTGAAATTTAAAATTAGAGTGCCACTTATTCCGAAATTTCTGGCTTCACCACTAGGTTCAAAGGAGTTCCGAGAGTGAAATATGGGGCCACTTGGAAAGAAAAGCAAGCACTCAATGAGAATGGAGTTGAAAGAAAGGTTAGGCCTTCAACATCGACCTCTCCCCACAGAACTCCTTCTCACCACCATCTCCACACAGTACTCACACACTCCACACATCATATTCTCTCTCCCCACCTCTCCTTCTCTGTCTCTGTCCCTGTCACGGAACCAACCAATTCTTCTTCCTTCCCAGTCACATTAATCGACATGTTGTTTCCCCCGACTTCCTCCAGTGAGTCGTGCCTCTGGTCAATGTATTGGTCGCTTCAGTCCAAAACAAAATTTTCTTGCTCTTCTGTGTCATCCTACGCACATGTATCGATAGGCCATTAATTGTACGGAGAAATGAAACGAGAAGTCAAGAACCGTACTCCTTGACGATGTATTGATCGAATAATGATAAATCTAGTTAAATTTTATGTGTATACTTGATTTATTAACGATGATAAAGGCCGAACCGACCAATACCACAACCCACAAATTTTTATAAAAGGAAAGATAATGTGTTGATTCTGACATGGCAGGATTAGTATTAAAGAGATACCTACGATATGTAAGATTGAATCTTCCACTTACGATGGTATTATGGTGATGAATTGATGATGGGAATAACTTGTGTTATCAATGGTTGACATCGTATCATGGGGGGGAGCTCAGGTCATGTGATTTGGCAGTTCGAAGAACCTTCCTTGTACTGGACGCAGATTTTGTGGTCATAACTGCACCAACAAAATAAAATCTCTTCAACATCTAGAGGTGGCCTTGTATGCCAAGTGGTGCGAAAACTTCACCGTGTATATGCTGTCTGCCATGTGGATCATAATGGGCTTCAATCTTATCATCTCCCACCTTGCGCCACAGGGAATTGGCTGCCGAAAGGATATCTAAAGCGAAAAAAAGGAAAGAGAGAAGGTTGCGATTGGGTCGATCAGATTTCAGGAAGACCTTCATCCGAATCCAAACTGTTTGCCTTCCCCAGTCACTATCATAATAACCATGAAAGTTTAATGAGGTCAATTGTATTAAATAAAGCAGTGATTCTCCTGGTCGAACAGGAACCCAATGGTGGTTGTTCCATTGATGTGGACTAACCACTTAGTTTTGGCTCAAAAGAGGACATGAACAACGTTGTTTCCAATTCTTTTGCACCATTATGTATGGAAACCAGTTTCTTTTTCTTAATTACTTAAGCGTAAGGAGCGATTATTTAGTGAACACTTACATATGTATGCATATCTGTATACAATTATCACAATGTTTGTCTTCAGAAGGAACAATAATTTAGCGCTTGTTCTCAAACGACAACTTGCAAGAACATTTGTCCATGCATGGCTTCACGTGCAATAGTTTGAAACTAGAAAATTTTAAAGAAAGGAATATGCAGGCGTATATGAACTGGAAAATCTAATAGATGAACAACAAAACAAAGTTGAAAAAGCAATGGAAGGATAAGAGATTCTTAGACAGAAACACGGATCGCTAGCTAGACACCCATGTCCTCTTTCAGTTTGAATTATTAAAGAGATGCATGATTGCAACGTTGAAGCATGTTTCTTCTTCTTGTGTTTTTGCGGTAGCTGATGATCCTATGCTCCTTCGCACCCACGCATACGGCAGCGGAAAAGACGTTTTCCTTCATTTCTATCTGTAGTTGTCTGTTTGGAATTTCCATCAACTCATAAAATGCCAAATTACGATACATGGCACTTGCCCATTCCTCACAAGTCACAAGCTTCAGTTTAGTCCTTACGCGTATGTCAGAAAGGGAGAGAGGGAGTCAAATGTGTACGTCTGCTTGTGAGTGTGTGTCTGTACATATGTATATGGGAATTGAAACTGAATAACTGCCGGATGTTGCTTAACGTTGAAAATTTTAAAAACATCATTAAAAATCTTTAGCACGGGGCCATTAGCGGCGGTTTATGGTATAGCAACAATTTATGGTTCTTTCAATACTGCTTTATATGGTTTTAGCAACGAGTTTAAATTTTTTATCCGGCCGCTGAATCTCAATCTCTCTCTCTCTCTCTCTCTCTCTCTCTTCTATATATATATATATATATATATATATATATTCTTGGTGGGTCTACGTTAAAAGATGTAGGGCAGGAGAAGATGCATGTTAGTAGGGTAGGAAAGTTGTGTTGTTACGTGCATGGCAGCACCTGCCCCAAGCGGGATGCCTGTGCTTCATAAATGCATCCCTCGGGAGACCGGCTTCTGTATTATATAACATGCAATGACTTGTCATACTCACTGTCGCCTCATCGGTATTATAAACTTGTAGGTGAATGCACCTTTTACAACCCCGCGAACTTAGAGTAGCACCGGCGAGACGCTGCCCTGCGAGAGGTCACTGCCTGGATTTTGTACTCAAGTCCAGCCGTTTATTTGGACAGGGTGGGTTGCTGGCTGTTTCTTGGGATAGAACAGGGATCTATTCCCGGGCAAAAATAAACAGTAAAAAACTTTTACTTCTTACCACAGACGAATGAATCAAAGTTGCCCTAAATGTATGTACGCGTTTGGTTTGTCACACAAGAAAAGATAAATTTTGCTACATTGGATATGCCGTCTCATTTGCAGCCCTTATTTTCTTCCTTTTAAAAGGTGACCTCACAAAGTGGGGAATCTCCCTGAGGCAAAGAATGACCACGACATGAGCATTTTTAAAAGAAACACCTGTTCTATTCTTTTCTCCATGAGGCAAAGAATGACCATGACATATTTTCACAATCTCAAAAGGGAAAAGAAGCACCTGTTCTTTTTTTTCCGGGGACATCTATTGCTCGGCAGAAAGCCAAAGTTCTACCCAATTTCTTATCTCTTCAGGATACGAAGCATCCAGTTATTATGTGCCTTACCTTAGTTCTGCATATGGGATGTCTGAGAACGGGGCATAAATTTGATATGCAGTTAATGGGATTAGAACCTAAATCTGAACGATGAGATTAAACCGAGAACCGTTCGGAGGGAAAGTGCTTCATTTTGCTCCCAAGTAGGGATCTATGGGGCAGTTGGTGGCCTTAAAAGTAATAAAGAGTTAATTTCTTTTTTTATTGTTCAATTAATATTTGAAGTAAGAAAAAGAAGATTGAACAAAAATACTAAAAAGTAGTATTCAGCCTGTGGAAGCAAACATAATATAATACTCATGGGCACCACTTTGGTTCCTTGCAACTTTAAATCCCGTAAAAAGGAGACCAGGATTTGGAGATGGTGGAAAGATAAGGGACGACATTCCGTGACCCAACTTTCAGCCCTATATCCAAATCCCATGGTAAGGTTCCATAAAGCCACTTTGTCCGGATAAGTTGGGATAAACTGAGATATTCTCATTTGACTTCCTGATGGGAAACACCTATGCCGGAGGCTAAATTGCCATTTTAAATTCTGACGGAAGTGTTCACAGGGAAGAGACTTACGGCGAGAGCGATGACGCCGGTGACGATGCCGGTCTTGGCGGCGATGGCTAAGTACTAAGGCGAGAACGTTAGCTCCGTTAGCGAGGGAGGGTTCACTCCCCTTTTCAGTTGTCCAATCTGCACATCAGAACCCGCAAAGGTCAAATTTTCCTTGTTTGTTTTTTAACTTTTAATCTTGATTCAGGATATTTTAAAATTATTTCTTCAGTAAAAATTTAAAAAATATAAAATATAAAGTTCACACGTGCCGATCCCCATTAGTGAGCAAACCGATAGAGTTACGATGAGTGATTCTTCTATTCGTTTTATATAGGTTAACTTGAACAATGGCTCTTAACATAACACATGTAAGGTAAGTTTTTCAAAGCCAAAATATACGTTGTTATTCTTCTTCTTTAAAGAAAATAATTACTTTCACGTCATAACTTTATAAGCTATTAATAAACTAGAATATTTGTTTACTTAACATATTCCACAAACTTATATTGCCATGTCATGTATAGTAGAAGACATATATAGTTTAATCTTTTTTATACTTTAATGTCATTTTTATGAAATAAATAATGACAATGGCTAAAACTATGCAAAATTTTATAAGGCAAAAACTCTAAGTTTGAAAGCTCGGAAAGTTTTGTCGCTATAGCTTTCTCTCGCCCACAGACACACACATATGCACATGCAGATGCACCCACCACTTGGACGCCGTGCTTCTCGGCGTGAGTGAGATAGATGAGAAGGCAGTGGAAGTCTGCTTGTGCGAAGTGTAGATGAGCGCTGGGGTAAGGGAGAAAGAAGTTGTGAACCGAGAGAAGAGAAAAGAGAGAAACATTGTTTGATTCTTTTCATTGAACTTACACACTTATATACAAAAAAATTAGTACACGGTTTCAACAACATTTGGTTAATCTTGTCCCAAAATTATTGAGCTGCTTGATTCTTTCCATTGAACTTACACACTTATATACAAAAAATTGGTACACCGTTTCAACAACATTTGGTTAATATTGTCTCAAAATTATCGAGCTTATCCAACGCTGTAGCTTCACCCGAGTTCATCCAAATCCTTATCCTTAAGATAAGGAGCGAACAAGGAGGAGGAGTTGAAATAAGGGAAATCTTTTTTAACAAAGGCTGCCGAGTACCACCGACGTCAGTGGCGCCGCTGCCTATACCCAGAAGAACCTTGTCCGCCCCTTGCTCTGTTCATGCAGAAAACACAGTCAGCTTTCTATTCCCTAACTCGACCTTCGATCTTTCTTTCCCTCGTTCAATAACAAGAACAATACACATAAACAACGAAGAACAAAAGATTAAAAGAAACAAAGAAGCCGCATTTGATATTAGCAGCAGGCGCCCACAAGGCCCTCCCCTAGGACCTCTACTTCTCAGTTCTCAGCGGCAAACACTGCTTGAAAAGAAAAATTAAAAGTAAAAGCCCCATAAGGTGGTACAGATTTGAAACACCTCAGAAGAGAAAACCGGAGCTGAAGCACTGTATTGACCACCAGTGGCAGTCCAGCAAAAGTACCGGAGCTGGAGCACTGTATAGAGCTGGAGCACCCTGGTTCTGGCAATATTATGGAAACAAAATCCCTTAATTAAGGCTGAAGGAAACTCGAAAACTAAAACTTATTGTAATCGACCAACCTCTTATATAAAATCTGTGGCAACGAAAGAAGAGTTTTGATGACTCAGTATGGATGTCACTTCAAAAATTAAAATCCTTGAGCTCAAAATGATGACGACGACGAGGGTACAGGTAACGAGGTGGTGACGTTATATGGATGAAACGATGAAAATGGACGCACATAGGCCAAGGATGGGGGGAGGTTGGCGAGCTTGGCGTAGCTGATCCCTTGAGGAATGGCGAGACTGGCGATGGTGATTCCGGCAACGAGGTCCGACTTAAAGAACCCAAGCGTGTAGCTCGGGCCCCACTCCAGTATGGGAAACAGGTACTGGAGAGCCAGCACCACCCTGCGTCCGGCAGGCTGACCCTTGAACCGCCGGAGCGGGTCATCCGGGAAAAACGTCTCCTTCAGCGACCCTGCCAGCGACCGGAANTTCCGGTCGCTGGCAGGGTCGCTGAAGGAGACGTTTTTCCCGGATGACCCGCTCCGGCGGTTCAAGGGTCAGCCTGCCGGACGCAGGGTGGTGCTGGCTCTCCAGTACCTGTTTCCCATACTGGAGTGGGGCCCGAGCTACACGCTTGGGTTCTTTAAGTCGGACCTCGTTGCCGGAATCACCATCGCCAGTCTCGCCAACCTCCCCCCCATCCTCGGCCCATGTGCGTCCATTTTCATCGTTTCATCCATATAACGTCACCACCTTGTTACCTGTACCCTCGTCGTCGTCATCATTTTGAGAGCTCAAGGATTTTAATTTTTGAAGTAACATCCATATTAAGTCATCAAAACGATGATGAGTCTTCTTTCATTGCCTTAGATTTTATACATTTTATACAAGAGGTTGGTCTATTACAATAAGTTTTCGAGTTTCCTTCAGCCTTAATTAGGGGATTTTGTTTCCATAATATTGCCAGAACCACCACGTACCTGATTTGTAGCTCTTTGTTTCCATAATTCATATAATGGAAATTGTGATCATGCATTGTCTTCTTTTTCAAGTTTATCATGCAATATTTTCTTTCCAACCTTAGTTGTTATGATTGTGGGCAGGTGTTATTTCTTCTAAAGTTGACACATGGTGAGCTCCAAGGACACAACTCCCCATGTATGAATTATGGAAAGAAGGATCTAACACACACACAACTATAGATATAAAAGATTGGGACAATGAATACATGCGAAATGCAGAAATTATTATTCGGGAAATAAAACCTTTTAAATAAGACGGACATTAAGTTTAGGCATGAGGCTTGAACCTGAAAAAACTAGCCCGAACCCTCGACCCGATCCAAAGAAGTGTGTGTATAATGTCTTTCTATTAAAAAAAAAAAAATCAGAGGAGGGAGAAGCCCACCTTATACCGTGTGATTGCATGATGCACAGGGTAGTTGAGGGTTGCCCAACTGTCCAATTATTATTAGATCCAATTATATATTTTTGTTTGATCAAGCAGAGAACAAGGAGAGCGATAACATGAATTTATATTAATTGGACAAAGTGTATCCAAATCGCTTCTTCTCCGTTAATGCCAGTAATGTATATGAGAGTCTCATCAATTATTGTAGAGGCTAATGAACTCAACATGTATTATTAGTTATGTTACTCAAATCATAGGATATTTTCAAAATGTTGAAGTATTCAAATAATTTAAAGGACAAAGACTATTTTTCACCTTCGTGCATTAATAGGAGGGTAGTAATCCCTTTCGGCATTATTGCTTCGTCACCAATATGATGCAAGAGGAGTATCTTGAACAAAGCTGTTAGACTTAAAGCTACACTGGAAATATTATTTAACCAGCGTAGTCATTTCAATATTTTTAGTCTTTCTTCTTTATTTGTATTGATGTGACAGATTGAAGGCTCACCAATTAACCAACTAAGAGATGGCGCCATATTTTACACTTTTATGGACAGAGTACGCCACTGAGTCGTGAGAGATTGACGATCGGCCAACCAAGAAGTGGTGTCGATGGGGTTCATGAAAGAAAATGTGGTCAAGTGAGGAGGTGTCTATTCGTCGACTTTTGTGGAGGTCAGGCCAAATGTATTTAAGAAAGCCACATGTAATTAAGAACTAATTTAGGGACTGACTGCCCTTGCCATTGCGCTTTCATTAAAAAAGAAAACAAGTTGCTTTTGTTCAATTGAAAATGTGTGGCGTTCTTCTTGGAAGGGTTGGTTTGAATGGAATCGGAACCTAACAAATTAATTGAAGATCGAGGGAATCCTTTCTTGCATGTTGACTATTTAACTATATGTGGAATTAAACAATTAATAACATTTAGGGGGTGTTTGGTTGACACTTCAAAACCAACGAGGTTTTTGGACGAACTCAGTTTTGACAAAACCTGATTTTGTAAAAAAAAAAAAAAAGTAAAAAATTTGGTTCCCTTTAGGTTATTCAAAAACATGTGTCTCCCAAACCTGAAGGACTCGATGCTGTTGGGTAATTACGTAACTCATGACCCAGTTTGATGGCGATCTGACTCGGAACATAATTCATGAGTCAATTTCAATATGTATATTCCAAAGAACATTGCCAGTATCCACCAACGTCTGCTCCACTTTCCTCATTTCTGCCATCCTTTTTCTTCTTCCTCAAGATGATATTAGAAAGCTGAGCTTATTTACCCATTAATGAACGAACATATATATACATATATATATAATTATATATATATATGTCGCATTCATTTGTGATGGATATATGTGCTGTTTCTTCCTTTTTCAAGATTTCAGAAAATGTCTGAATATATGTCCTGAAGTTTTGCTTGCTTTGGAATGGAAAAAGCCACCACCATCAATTATTCGAGGATACTTTACTAGCATGGTTCTAAGGTAAATTCATGAAACATTAACAGCAAACTGACTTCGAGGCATGCACTTGTGAGTAAATGTTTCATACAATTGTTAACATCAACAAGAGTAAGTGCACTGATCTTTATCGGATATTATTGATCTAAACTTAATTTGTATTATTTATATTGCACTTTTGTTGGAACTTCTATAAATTAATCATCATTCCAATTATGCATAAGATATTTGAAAAAAGTATCAAGCGCAACTATATACTAATACCAAAAGCTGATGGCCCAATGTGGGATGACATTAGTGATATACCTACAACTTGGTTAGTCAAAGGAAAAGAAAAATTGTGGAGATGTATGTTGCTGCTGATAAGCAAGTATCCATTAATTCAAATATGTCCCACTTTTATACTAAGCTCGGACCCTTTTGTCTAGCATATCCCAACCCACCCCTAGCAGTTTCAACTCTGGATCAAAACAATTAATTCAAGTATGTCCTACTTTTATACTAACCCCGAACCCTTTTATCTGACAGATCTCAACCCACCCCCAGCACAGCTCCAAAAAAGATAGGAGATAGGATAATCAACCACTTATTAACTCCTTTTATAAGTTCTTGAAGTTCTCTCACAATCTTTAATACGAAAGTAAACTTCTTAAAGTGGGATGTTACACTGTCATGTTGAAATAAAAAACCCCCTCAATGCACAAGGTAATGTCAAGACCTTAACTTGCATGTTAATCTCGTCCTTTTCATGGATTAAACTACTTATTCTATATCCAATCACTAAAATTGAAAGATTAATAACCTGAACTAATTGTATCTTCGAAAATATTATACTTTACGTTCGATACTTGACTGCGAGAACTAGAAAAGCAACAACGCTCTCGAGACCTTTTGATTGATCTTTGTTACATTATTTCAAAGGTATAAAAAATAAAAGGAAAAGTTAAGCCCGTTAATTTTGAAAGGGGCCAAATATAGGTGCTTTCTTTTTTAGAAAGATTCATCCTAATGGACCATAGAATAACATAAAAAAATTAAGCAAATTGAAGGTCGCATGCAGAAAGAAAATCACTAAAAAACAACAAATTAAAATTTCATTTACTTTACCTACCTTTTCACTGTAAACAAAAAGAATGAACCTTATTGCTATTAATTCGATCCATCTTTCCCTGTAGCTATAACATAAACGCCTGAGAATAAAATCTATCATCTTGAAACAAGCGACAGTTGGTTCTTTTTTATGTTGTTTTATTAAGTAGAAGATTGTTTACTCACTCTAATAGGAAAAAAAAAAGATCACTCTGCTCAACTTCTCCAAAATATAATCTAAGGTATTATGAAGGCAAGTCATAAAGGTAGACGTTTCTTTAACAACCAACAGCAAAAAATTGTGCTCATATCAAACAATTGAGGAATCTAACTGACCTATTTTGACCAGAATGTAGGTCCCTAGCTAGATAAAACGAAAACTATCCCAAAAGCAATACGATTTCCAATCGCAAGACTTGAGCCGCCTTTGTTCTATGTGTCGATAACCAAAAAATATTCCAAACAGTATGGTCAGGGTGAGGAACAGATTTCCTACTTCTGACTAAGACTTCTCTAATTATTAGCATCACATGTGATGTCACACAGCGTAAAAAGTAAACAAATTAAAGAGAGGTCAAAACTGTATATTAATTCGTAGCCCTGTAAGGCTGAGAAGAACTTATACATTCATTTTGCAGTAATTAATTGGTGAGCGAAGTTAGTGCTGATGGTTTGCTGCTAAAGTGGTGAGACTTATAAATCACCCTTGTATATCAATTGCTGCAAATCAATCAATCCTTAAGAGAGTGAACGAAAGAAATCTCACACAGACTATTTTATGCTATTTTTCTCATGAGAATTTTTTAACTCTAGCTGAGTCTTCTCGATTGCCAATCATGTATACGAGTGGTTGGAGTTGGGCTGTGAGTGATGTGTGCTTTTTGGTTGTGATGGTAGGTGAGGTATGGGTTTTACGCATGGAATGATTGATTTTATCCCCTGCTGTGGGCCTTCTCAGAAAAAGGAAGAAGCAGAATTGTCTCTGTGGATGGCTGGAGATGGTGTGTGTGTGAGAGAGAGAGAGAGTCGGAGAGAAAGTGATTGCACTTTTCTCTCTGGCGGTGGTGGAAGGGGTCAACTGAATGTGTATCTGCCTGTGTATGTGGAAAAGGAGAAGGGTGCAGCTGGTGACGGTGCAACTGCAAGTCTGCAACCTCCACACGGTATAAGGAGAGTGCCAAGACTGAGAATGGGTATAGAGAGAGAGAGAGAGAGACAGACAGACAGACAGACAGATTTTAATTTTTCTTTCAACCTGTATGTGGCTTTATAAAGTTTCTGACGTTATCATCGATGTTTGAAGGACATGATTAGATCAGTATACTATATTTCTAAAGCCAAAATTTTTGAATGAAGTAATGAACAATTTTGGTATTGGCCCTAGTGAGAGGAATCGGTGGATTTGCGAATGAATAAGAGAAATAGCTTCATTGAGCAGATCTTGTATACCAATGGTGGTTCCGTCTATGATCAGGAACATGCTTTAGCGTAAAAGGCATGAATATCCTGTAAAATCTGCAACGTCCACCGGTTCCTAATGCTCAGGCCCTGAGAAACTTTCAAAGGATTTACTCCTTTAGTTTAACTTTAAAATAGCCACGAAACATCGAATTGGCTTCTTCCTGTCGCTTACATTATTCAAAACTTAAAAGCATGCAATTGATTCTTGCCATGATTCTACATATGCAATGAATCACATTTAAATAATCGATTCTTATTCCATTATGAAAGTGACTTTCATTATAAAAGAAGTCATGTGTTTCATGTACCTCAGTTATTAGTGATTGAACAGATATTTAGTGCATCACAGCGCTCCAATTGCAATTTGTCAGAAGAGAGGTAGACGCATGCTGTAATGATCCCTCCATTTCCTAGACAGTAGCAAGTGCAGAAAACCATTTGTCTGCAAATAATTGAACATCTTTTCGAAAATTATTCTGGCCTATAACTCATGATGTTGAAAAGGAAATACGTGATATAGGACAGGGCCGCTGCCACTTTTGAATGCCATCGACCCAACTCGATCATTTCAATAAAAATCATGAATCACTGCATGATGTCTATGAAACCATGTATAGTTTTAATTAGTTAACGATATGTATGGACTAAGAAAACTCATAGACACAACCATGGTTCGTCCACCTCCGATTGTTCATCTGATTGTCGTGTAAGAATAAGCTCCATTACTTTTGTTGTTTAAAGTGAAATATGACCTTCAACTAGTTGCTTGGGAAATGGAATTGAGGCCAGTGGAAGTCGAGCAAACTCTGAATTAAGTTATAATTAACCCACCTTTTGACTACTTCTGGATTAAAAATGGTCAGAAAGCTCGAAAGAATTATGGATTTGCTCAGAATCTTCAATCTCAGAGGATCAACTTTTCTTTTTCTTCCAACTAAAAAACGACAAAAAAGGAACCCGGTTTTTTTGTGACTTGGAACTGGCTGTTGATTAATTTCTATGTGAACTAGATCGAGTATCTGAAAATTATGAGGAATCTGTCGAGCTTATAAAGTGAGAGAGAAGCACCTATCTACTTCAACGGCCTTTGTGAAAAGAATGATGGTTAACGGCACACACATATGATATGGATGCCAACATCATGATAAGGATTCGTTTGGAAAGGATCATATATAAGGAGTTATCTCAGCTGTAATGTCTATATAAGAGATTGGCATACTTAGTCAATCTCAAGGCCGATGGCCTTCCGTGGGTAAAGAAAATATGCTCCACGCGTTAATCTCCTAAGCTCTTTTTTGTTATTGCTTTATGTTTTTCAACACTTTGTTCAGGTCAAACTCAGATAAAGATCTGATCCACCCACTTGCTTCCCCTGTGTCATTATGAGGTTGTATGGATCAAATAATTGGACCTTTTTATTATTTGTAGTTGTCGTGGCCCCAAGAAACGTGCTTTCTTCTCTTGTTTTGGTTCGTTCTTTCCTGAAAAAGGTTCAGGGATCAAAAAGCTAATCATACAAGATGGGGGAAAAAGAAGAAAAAGTGACACAGAGAGAGTAGTTCAACTTTCATCTGTTGAAATATTATGTGAACAAAAGTATATTCTTCCATTGAAAAGGGCTTACAAAGCTTTCATGATACAAATAGATCTCATAAGACCACATGAATGGCCGCCTCTTATCGTTCTTTTGATAAGAAGCATCAAGAGAATGCACTGTCTCTGTCTGTGGAATAAGTGCCACAAAATGTGGGAAATGAATTATTTTGTAATCAATGAGGATTACACACACACACATATATATACATATACATATATATATATATATATAGAGAGAGAGAGAGAATGGGTTCAAGCAGTGGTGGAGCCAGCTGGTGTAGGCATTTGCCCACACCCGCCCACTAAAGTTACATATAGAAACTTCATTAATTTTTAGGTTTTATACACATGAATGTCTCTTAAAGATTGAAATTTAAAATTAGAGTGCCACTTATTTGAAAATTTCTGGCTCCACCACTAGGTTCAAAGGAGTTCCGTGAGTGAAATATGGGGCCACTTGGAAAGAAAAGCAAGCACCCAATGAGCATGGAGTTGAAAGAAGAAAACTCCACTCCTTTAGGGAGTGCGTGCTTTGATGTGGTATGGAACCAAATTTGAGAAAGGTTAGGCCTTCAACATCGACCTCTCCCCACAGAACTCCTTCTCACCACCACCTCCACACAGTACTCACACACTCCACACATCATATTCTCTCTCTCCACCTCTCTTTCTCTGTCTCTGTCCCTGTCACAGAACCAACCAATTCTTCTTCCTTCCCCGGTCACATTAATCGACCTGTTGTTTTCCCCGACTTCTTCCAGTGAGTCGTGCCTCTGGTCAATGTATTGGTCGCTTCAGTCCAAAACAAAATTTTCTTGCTCTTCTGTGTCATCCTACGCACATGTATCAGCTATAGGCTATTAATTGTATGGAGAAATGAAACGATAACCCTGCCCCTTGA
This sequence comes from Nymphaea thermarum, assembly GCA_011799765.1. Lineage (NCBI taxonomy): Eukaryota > Viridiplantae > Streptophyta > Magnoliopsida > Nymphaeales > Nymphaeaceae > Nymphaea > Nymphaea thermarum. Next base: position 182,306 of record JAANDH010000007.1, on the reverse strand, counting down.
CGATGTATTGATCAAATGATGATAAATCTAGTTAAATTTTATGTGTATACTTGATTTATTAACGATGATAAAGGCCGAACCGACCAATACCACAACCCACAAATTTTTATGAAAAGGAAAGATAACTTGTTGCTTGTGAGATGGCAGGATTAGTATTAAAGGGACACCTACGATATGTAAGATTGAATCTTCCACTTATGGTGGGATTATGATGATGAATTGAATGATGGGATTAACTTGTTGTGTTATCAATGGTTGACACCGTATGATGGGGAGGAGCTCAGGCCATGTGATTTGGCTGTTCGAAGAATTCTCTTTGAACTGGACGCAGATTTTGTGGTCATAACTGCACCAACAAGATAAAATCTCTGCAACATCTAGAGGTGGCCTTGTATGCCAAGTGGTGCGAAAACTTCACCGTGTATATGCTGCCTGCCATGTGGATCATAATGGGCTTCAGTCTTATCATCTCTCATCTTGCGCCACAGGGAATTGGCTGCCGAAAGGAGATCTAAAGCGAAAAAAAGGAAAGAGAGAAGGTTGCGATTGGGTCGATCAGATTTCAGGAAGACCTTCATCCGAATCCAAACTGTTTGCCTTCCCCAGTCACTATCATAATAACCATAAAAGTTTAATGAGGTCAATTGTATTAAATGAAGCAGTGATTCTCCTGGTCGAACAGGAACCCAATGGTGGTTGTTCCATTGATGTGGACTAACCACTTAGTTTTTGCTCAAAAGAGGGCATGAACAACGTTGTTTCCGATTCTTTTGCATCATTATGTATGCAAACCAGCTTCTTTTTCTTAATTACTTAAGCGTAAGGAACGATTATTTAGTGAACACTTACATATGTATGTATGTATATCTGTATATATTTATCACAATGTTTGTTTTCGAAAGGAACAATAATGTCGCGCTTGTTCTCAAACGACAACTTGCAAAAGCATTTGTCCATGCATGGCTTCACGTGCAATAGTTCGAAACTAGGAATTGTAAAGAAAGGAATATGCAGGCGTATATGAACTGGAAAATCTAATGGATGAACAACAAAACAAAGTTGAAAAAGCAATGGAAGGATAAGAGATTCTTAGACAGAAACACGGATAGCTAGCTAGACACCCATGTCCTCTATCAGTTTGAATTATTAAAGAGATGCATGATTGCAACGTTGAAGTATGTTTCTTCTTCTTGTGTTTTTGCGGTAGCTGACGATCCTATGCTCCTTCGCATCCTCACATACGGCAGCGGAAAAGACGTTTTCCTTCATTTCTATCTGTAGTTGTCTGTTTGGAATTTTCATCAACTCATAAAATGCCAAATTACGATACATGGCACTTGCCCCTTCCTCACAAGCTTCAGTTTAGTCCTTACGCGTATGTCAGAAAGGGAGAGAGGGAGTCAAATGTGTACGTCTGCTTGTGAGTGTGTGTCTGTACATATGTATATGGGAATTGAAACTGAATAACTGCCGGATGTTGCTTAACGTTGAAAATTTTAAAAACATCATTAAAAATCTTTAGCACGGGGCCATTAGCGGCGGTTTATGGTATAGCAACAATTTATGGTTCTTTCAATACTGCTTTATATGGTTTTAGCAACGAGTTTAAATTTTTTAGCCGGCCGCTGAATCTCTCTCTCTCTCTCTTCATATATATATATATATATATATTCTTGGTAGGCCTACGTTAAACGATATAGGGCAGGAGAAGATGCACGTTAGTAGGGTAGGAAAGTTGTGTTGTTATGTGCATGGCAGCACCTGCTCCAAGCGGGATGCCTGTGCTTCATAAATGCATTTCTCGGGAGATCGGCTTCTGTATATATAACATACAACGACTTGTCATACTCACTGTCGCCTCATCGGTATTATAAACTTGTTGGTGAATGCATCTTTTACAGCCCCGCGAACTTAGAGTAGCACCGGCGAGACGCTGCCCTGCAAGAGGTCACTGCGTGGATTCTGTACTCATGTCCACCCGTTTACTTGGACAGGGTGGGTTGCTGGCTGTTTCTTGAGATAGAACAGGGATCTATTCCCGGGCAAAAATAAACAGTAAAAAACTTTTACTTCTTACCACAGACGAATGAATCAAACTTGCCATAAATGTATGGACGCGTTTGGTTTGTCACACAGGAAAAGATAAATTTTGCTACATTGGATATGCCGCCTCATTTGCAGCCCTTATTTTCTAAGTGATTAATGATGCTTGGTGTGTACGTGTTTGCGTGAAGTGCATCAGCTGGGCAAGAGGAATAAATGGCAACTTTTTTTCTAGCTTTTAAAAGGTGACCTCACAAAGTGGGGAATCTCCTGAGGCAAAGAATGACCATGACATGAGCATTTTCACAATCTCAAAAGGGAAAAGAAGCACCTGTTCTTCTTCTTTTTCCGGGGACATCTATTGCTTGGCAGAAAGCCAAAGCTCTACCCAATTTCTTATCTCTTCAGGATACGAAGCATCCAGTTATTATGTGCCTTACCTTAGTTCTGCATATGGGATGTTTGAGAACGGGGCATAAATTCGATATGCAGTTAATGGGATTAGAACCTAAATCTGAACGATGAGATTAAACCCACATCCAAAATGAGACTGGCTTCTGTGGAAGGAACATGCCGAACACACGCATATCTAAATCCGGCCCGAACCAAAGATGACAAGAATATATAAATCTACGTGTGTTCACATATCATTCTACGATCCTATTGGATTGCCCAAAGCTAGCTTATATATCGAAAATGAAACATGTGAAATCCTACTAACGATTAGGCTAACCAATTGGCCAAGTCTGGCAGACCTGATCAGTTTTAAGCTATCGTCACAAGCATTAATTGTCATTTTGTCATAAATACTGTGGAATTGTCACCAAAATGCAGAAAGATACTTTTTATGTTGAAAATATTGAGAAAACATAAAAATTGAGATAATATTATCATGATATTATCCCCTTTTGTGTAAAAAAGAAACTTTTTATACACGCACTCTTAACGCATGTTTCCCATCTTTGATTTCTTTTCTTTCAAATTTTCAGACCTATTTTTCAGTTTAATTTGTCATCTTTGTCGGAGAATTAGTAAAAAGCACATAATTTTATAGAGAACGTCGCTGGATTGTCCGGTCAAATCCTGCGTGCAAATTAACTATAGCTAGAATATTTCACATGTCTGCTTATAAAGAAATCTATAGGAAGGGGGATGACACGAAGGCTTGGGGTGAGTGCTGATAGGCAGCTAATTTTTCATTTTGAGTGTTGAGGGTGTCAACCTCTAGCGTTGTGATGCACAAGTTGATCTAAGGCGCTGAAAGCAAATCCTATGCAGTAGGGAAACAAGAGATTGGGTGGGAGCTTCGTCTGCTTACCTGAAAATGTGCATAGAAAACTCAATTACTCTACTAAGCTTTATATGAGATCACCTATATCTATTCTGTATATTCTTAGCCTTGCGAATTATATTGTGATGGAGAGTAATGTGTGCAAAAGCTAGCGGCAGTATGCAAGCATAGGAAGCTTACTCTCCTAGGCGTTGTATGAGATCACTTGTTCAAGTATATTCATTGCCTTACCGATTATATTGTCGATGAGAATCGTGAGTGTGAACCGTATCTCCTTTGTAGAACCAACCAAGAAAAAAAAAAGTTGGCCGAACCTTGATCTTTGATCTTCTTCTTCTGCTGCTGTTAATGGAAGGTGCGACTACTACGTCATAAGATAATAACAGCATAAGGAAGTCGCATATTCATCACTGATGTTGGTAGATATTACATATAGACGTTATAACACCATTTATGTGATCAGTATGGATGGGTTCAGCATCGTCGGGTGCTAGTTGATCGCATTGAACCAATTGCAATCCGAATTTAAACCCAATTGGTAGAGTGTCGTCAAGAAAACAAGACTCGATTTCCAATCATGAGATTCAGATTTAGCAAATGTAGTGGATCATTCACTTAGTCTGCTTGCTATTTCGTGGTCTGAGAACGAGAACCTTTTGGTATGTGAACAGATTCAGTGCGGCGCCATTACGGTCATTAGTTGGCATAATCTCAATAAGCGCCAAGATCCCTAACAGAGCAGCTGATTACCTCTGATCAGTTCTTACAAACTCGGGAGCTGAGTTTAATATCAGAGCCCTCTTCATCATCCGGTTCTTCGATGAGGCCTTTTGACAGCGTAAAAAGTAAAATGAGGATCGATCTCAAACGAGGTCCACAGTTTGATGAACCACAAAGTACTTTAGTAAGGATGCTATATGATCACATCGGCAAAAAAACATGGCGATAAGAGTACGCGCTCTGGATCTGAGATTCAAATTCATATGGTGCAAGCTACCTGACACGATGGATATGAAGGCAGCGACTATCTTCTTGGCAATTGCATTTCGTGAGACCAAACTGAACCCCACTTTCAGACAGGAGATCCATCGAGGGATTTTCATGGCGATTGGAGTCATTCATTTCCAGTTCATGAATTTCTAACATCGCCCAATCAGATGTTGCTCAGTTGACAGTCCCCAGTATTTAGTCAAGTACCATATCTATAGAAAACTTGGTACAATCTCGGGGGATTTGTATTGGATTCAGTACTAGAGTAAGCAGTGCAAACCCTTAACTTGGATCGAATTCATTTGAATCTGGCATTGGATTCTCCACCACCATGATACATGGCTGTGTTCTATAAGCGGTACTTGGCTAGAGAAATTGAATTCTTCGCCTATATTTCTTATGGAGATGAAGAGAAATGTTTGATGAATCAATATGTGCCCTTGCGATAAAAACCACAGTTGGCTGACTGACTTGCTGAGTTGGCTCAGGAATAGCCCGAGTCAGTCCGGATAGCTAAAAAATCTGGCCATGAGTCAATGTTGGCTCGGCTTGCTCGTAACTCAGCCTGACTCTACCCCGTTCGCTCATCACTCGGCCCTGACTCGCCCGATTCAGGTTAATTTAAAACTCGACCGAGTCGATGAGTCAATTTGCTGACCCGGTGACCCGATCGTCTGCATATCCGAGTCCGAATCACTGATTTGCCAACTATGATAAAAACTGCCGAAGTGTGATCATGAAACTTTTGTTTGGTCGTAACTGAACTGACGTGAGAACCAAGGCCAGTTCAGATCCAGTTTCTAAACACATCCCACCTATGTAATTTTCGGCGGATGCTATCATTTGGACTTAATTAATATAACTAATAAAAGATGGTATTAGTAGATGAGAATCTGAACTCAATGCAATTTCACATCACTCGATCGGCAGAAGATATCCCAAACCAACTGGTCTGGATCATCAATACGAAAAAGTCGAAACAGAACCTCATTAACAATCAAATTCGGAATAGAGATGTAGCTGATGTTCTCCAACTTATTGAGATAAACATATAAATATGCAAAATCATTTTTGGAACTTGAATTCTCAATCTTTCCCCAGCCAGGTTGATGTTTTGGGTAGGCTTTGCATCGAGGTGCGGGGTGCTCTCTCGATTCATTTTCTTGTAAATTCAACTGGAATGTGATCTTCATAGCCTAAAACATTACGAATTCACAAACAGATGACATTTCTGTTAGCCTGCGAACTAATATTTTAGATTATAAACTGAACTTGTGCGTCTACAAGACCTGATTAATTTTGTGTTGATTTTGATAACTTGGATAGGTAGGGGTGGGTACCGGGCCGGGCCGGGCCGGGTACTGGGCCGGGCCGGGCCACCAAAAATCAGGCCCAGCCCGGCCCGTTTTGCTGGGTCGGCTGGGCTGGGCCGGGCCGGCTACATCCTCCACTCTATGAATCCACTCTATTTTGACAGATTATTAGCTTCCGCTTGTTTCCAAAGCGAAAATAAAATAACTGGGGATCGTTAAAACATATGTATCACTGTATATTAATTATTTGAAAAAATAGAAAAATCAGAATGTTATACTTTTCAATGAAATAACTTACCTCCCAATGCCTTCAATGTTCTAAACATCAAATCTATTGATTCACAAACTGAAAAAGCCATCATTAACCACTATAACGAAATGAAGGATGTCAATGTTCATTACAAGCCTGTTCACTACACAGTACACACAATGTTCAACCGGAAACTCTTAAGCACTCCTGGCGACTAAGATGTAAGACACTGTACATTGTCGTTATAGCATAAAACAAATCTATTACACATGATATAGCTATACCAACAGCCGTAGATACAAAAGAGACTAAAAAGGAAACAAAAAATCCTACAGCTAGCAGATGCACAATCAATAACACACTGAATTGAGGTTGTTGATCATAAGTTAGAATGTTAGATCTATTTAGGCATAGTCCTCCACCGTTTCCTCCCAATTGTCCTTCACTAGAAGTCGTACCACCTTTAGTTCCATAATTCCATGGCTCAGAAAGAGTCGACCAGCCATAACGTCTCCTACCCAGACATCCTTCTGCTTCAATTGACTGTAAGAGAATTGAATTGCAAGGTTAAAACCTAAAAAATATAATGGATAAGAATGTTTCCCTGTAAGCAGTAAACCTGAATTAAATGGATTATGGAATGCATCAAGTGATCAAGGCAATGCATCGAGGCATGTTGTGAATGCATCATGCTGCCAATGCAAAGTATTTGTGAACTAAACACATATGCATGTGTGTGTGGCATGTGGATGCTTGGGGCTTGATATACATTTTCCTTGATGTACATTGATTTTTGATAAGAAAATTGGTAATTATTAATGATAGTCTCTGTTCCTATGAATACAAGTGAGAACACTATCACATTTTAACCAAAACAAGTGCCGTCTAGTGACTAGCCATGTTTTCTTGTTCAAATCAAAAGCAAGAGAAGGCAGACACTGTCAACAACACAAGCTACAAACATATCAGACAGTGATCTATTAACATGCTGATAAGAAGCATTCAGAAACAAAGGGAGAGCACACATATATAAGGTGGTACCACTCCAATAAAGTTACCACTTAGAAGATAGTTACAGGCTATCAAAATGCATCTGCAGCCAAGAACCATACGCAGTTCATATCAAATGCAATTCCAAGTTTGCATCATTTTTGTTGGGAACTTAGTTTGATATATGACATTCATAGCAATAAAAAATCCACAAGTATAATTAATCATGGAGAATGAAAATCAAATAAATCCAAAAGTTCATATTCTGACACGCGAGAAGTTATAGCGGAAGTTGTGGAACTAATGGGGAGATAATTTACTGAGAAGTTATAGCGGAAGTTGTGGAACTAATGGGGAGATAATTAAGTGATTTCTTGGACCATTGGAAACCAAGAATTTCAAGTATTATTCACAAATCAAAAGAACTATACAGAGGAGCAATTAAGAAGCCTGAAAAAGCACGTGCTCACTTATATAAGTGGAAACTGGAAAGGGAAGCAGAGAAATCTTGACTAGTAGAACGAGTTCCACAAATAAATTTTTTCAATTCATTGAACAAATTTTTTCAATTCTATATACTTTTGTCTGATCGAACCACATTGGTAAGGTAAGGTAAGGAGCATATGTCAGTCAGTGTATATCCTAATTAAATTTTCGGGTTCCACTTCCCTACGGATTGGATCTTAGTTAGATGGTTCTGCTAAAGAAAATAAGACCAAAGGAAGTGCCTAGTGGCTGCTAATTAGCGAACATAAATGTATGAATTTGTACCCAGTTCTGTATGTCAGTAAGCCCAAGCACAGAAACCCAATTGATCAATTTTACTATGTTTTACATGTAAGACTCAGATCCTGAGCTAATTGGATCGGGTCTGGTTTTGACAAAAGCAAAAATCCAACCCCAAATCCAACTCCCAGAACCTGTTGGGTCAGAATTGATTGAATCCCGAACCTGGGGAACTATGCTCACCAGAGGGGCGCAGTCACCTTCGGTAATAAATAAAAGGAGACCGAACTAGCCAATTGCAGAGGGCTTCCCGGCCCCGAATCCATGAACATCATGATATGCATATTTTGTTAAATGAATCCAAAGCCGACCAGATTCATGAATCTTGCGCATGTGGACCCGAAATTGCTGAGACATGAGACCGCCTGTACGTGGTCCTAATAGGAGGAGTACGTCGGTGGTCCAGATAGATGGAGCATTACTAATAATTCAAGATCCAAATCACGGCAGCGGCGAAACCTTGGGGTCCAAATAATTGAGTTGGACCACGTATTCGTTTTCAATATTCAGCCAGGATTCCGAATTACGGGTAGGTGGAAAAAAAAATTGCTTGGCAAGAGCTGGAGCGAGTTCGCACTAAGAGCAGCTTTATCTGGAGAATCAGCTGAAGTGAATTTGGATCGGAATATATTGCAAACTCATATCTACGTATTGTTTAAATCAAATGGGACTATGTTTTTTAATTAGGCTTGGTATTCGCGCATTTGGGGTCGATGCATTTTCACGTGAATTTGTTTTTTTAAATTATATCCATAATCTGATATAAAATTAAACAAAATGTAAAGATCATTATTATATATTCTGATATTATCCAATACATATAAAGTGTCACGGGCCGAAATGCCTAAGCTGATGGCTTAGCCGGGCCATACACAGTCAGTCCGGTCCGCCACATAAAGAGTAGAAAAAAAAAGGTTTTTATTTCAATATCTACGAATAGAGAACATTAAGTTTCGATATAGAATAAAAAAAGTTGCTCTTAACCTGACCCGGCCTAACTGACTGATTAAGTAGGGTTTAATGGTTTCTCAGTTAACCAGGGTTGGGGCTAGGGTTAGGGTTTTTGCGAATAAAACTAAGGGGAGGAGGGACCCACCGATACTTTGCCCCGTCGGCCAAGTTTTTTTTTTTTTCTTTTTTTGTCTCCATCTTTTCCCGCAAAAGAACGACTCCAGCAATCTAAGTCTGGCGTCATCAAGATTCCTTTGTCTCCCTAACCCTCGAATTACAGTAAGCCCCTTCTCATTTGGGATTGTGACAGATAGGACCCTGATTTCTGCTTCTTAATTTACTTAGATATCCTCCCACTGTGCGAGAGCGCGCTTGTCGCAAGGGGAGAGGTTTTCCATATGAAGTGATATTGTCCTGAGTTTGAAACTGAACTTAGGTGTTGGCGACACTGGAAAAATAAATAATATGATATAAAAGTCAAGTGTATAAAATAAGAAGCAAGCAGGAACCACGTCGCACATGTTTTAAAAACATAATGTTCTTCGCTTTCAAAAAAAAAAAAAAATATTGTGGTTTATTTACATGCAACTCGAAGAACAGAAATAAACCAAAAGGCTTTAAAAAAGAAAAAGTGAACCGATCTGGAGCGATTCAGGCCTCATCGACGTTATCTTGTAGGCCCGGTTTTCAATTAAATCACTACAGTGCCACCCAGCGTCGACCAAGTCTCCCTTCGCACAAAAGCCCCGGGATAATTTCGTTAAATCCTACACACAGTGGTGTCGTAGTAATTCTTCGTGTTTTGTCGTCTCAAGTGTCTAAGCTTCAGCGACAAATCGATGGGTAATGATGTAATTTCTCCTTCCGGCGAAAAAGCCACGCTTCGTAGCATTCGTTTGGACACTAGTTACATTTTTCACTAAAATGCCTCCAAATTTCAGGTTGCGGAATCAATTTTAACAAATTAGTAAGAAACCCACAGGGGCCTTTGGACCCTCTTCAAAAATTCTTTTTCTTTTTTTTATATGTGAATTTTAAAAAAATAAACCTACTCGACATGAAAGTTTTAAAAAATTATATTTCAGTTGCTATTAAAAGTTTGAAATTATAAATTGGATCAAGAAGTTTGCATGTCATGGCTTAACAGGAAAATGAGTTCGAAATGTAAAAGAAACCTCCTTTACGTGGTGGTCAGGTCAAAGCAGAAAATAAATCCCCGGGCTCGATGAGTAATTGTCACAGTTGTGATATAAATGTAATTTCGGCCTGCACGAGAGCGGAATAGTGTGGGGAGGCACTAGTCGTCGGTGGGGAACCCTCTCATGATCCATGTTTACTGTCCTACCCTTAGTTTTTCAGTCGCGGACGAAATTAGACCCGGCCACGCCAGTTGCCGGCACAGCATGTGGCACATGGGAGCGAATATTCCGTAGCAACATATTTCTTAACTCAAAAACAAAAAATGTCAGTTATATATACGTATATATCACGGCGTTTCCAAAAACTGTGGTCAAGGACAGGAATGGACCCAATCTGGTCCTAGTTGGACCATGGCTCTGTTTTGGTCAGCGACCAGTGGACCCATCCGTCGTGGCTGGTGGGTGTGACGTAGCCCACGCCCTAGATGTCACGGCGCGTTCGACCAACAAGTGGGTCCGGATCCAACGAGACCTCATAAATATACAGGCGGGTTGGTCCCCGATGGAAACGGACATTACCTGGATCCAGCCCATTTGGAGTAAACCACGGACTCCTTTTTTCTGAAATTTATTTGTAAGCCCGGTTTGGATCCCTTATTTTGATCCAAATTCCAAACCGGACAGTTTCCTGAACCTCCACGAATTTTCAGAGTATGGCCTCGGTTGCACCGTCTACGTTACTAATCATTGAACCAACAGGCACGTAACTGGAAGACATTTCGTTTAGCCTCATAGAGCCGGCCGACTTGGCCGGTGTGGAAACTTATGCTATACTTTTTCTCTCTCCCCCTATATATATATATATATATATATATATATATATATATATATATATATATATATACTAGAAACACGTTTTGTTAGATATAAATGTCACAAGCCACACTTTCAACACTACCAAGAAAATAAATTGAACTATCTCTCTCTCTACATATATATATATATATATAACGAGAGCTAAAGACAATATAACAAAGAAGAGCATGATATAGATGGAGAATTTAAAAAGAAGGGAATTGAAAAGGAAAGATCGTCTGGTTCATCAGTCTCAGGCTTAACTATACCATGTTGTTACCCGACACGCCATTTTGGTGATGTCCCCTTGGAGGCTTGCGAATGTTTTGGACTTTGGTCGATGAGGTAATTACTATTATGTTTCTAAATCACTCTTCGGCTTGCTTTGGATTAACATTTTCAAGAAGGAAAAAGTTTGTGTTAATAAATTTTAAACGAAAAACGTAATTTTCATCGACTAAAACATCAAGAAATTTCCATCCTCGCTTTGGATCTTATGGACCCGTTAAGATCTCATTTGACGAAAAAATCGACGACAGATAACATGGATTTTCAGTTTCCTTCGAAAATCTTTTGAGGAAAATATACTTATATGTATTAATTAATTTCAAAAAAGAAGTTCATATTACGTGCAACCATGTAATTATTCTTTTGAAAATCTTCCTCACGATTGAACTTATCAGCATTATACTGGCCATGGAATTGGCCACCATGTCGATCCTGGCTGCCTGAAACCAGTTTGAGCTGAGCCAAGCGAAAACCTGTCGGAGCAAGGAAGAGATGCTTGGCTTCTAGCTCATCAATGATTCAATGGCCGCAGTTTGATAACATTCATCCACGGAAGCGCGTTCCAGTAACTTGGAGGGAGGAAGACGGCCACGGGAGAGAGGAGGAGGGTGGTCCTGTAAATTGAGGGTGAACAGGTGTCGGGGAATAGCTAGAAGGAAGCCAGATCCTGACAGCTATCAGAGTGTTGATTGGCCGCCTCCTTTGAAAGATCCCTTCCTCCCCCAGTGTTTGCCCCCCTCTCTTACCTCCTACCTCCTCCTGTTTCTCATCATCATCGTCGTCATCATCACAGTTTTTTTTTTACCCATGCCAGTCTGTGCTTCTTCTCTCTCTCTCAAGCTTATCTTTCCCCCTTTTTTTCATCTACTGTTTTACCGCTCCTACTGCTGTTCCACGGAGGTTAACTCACTATTTCCGAAGATCTGCAGAAAAAATAGAAATCTAAGTCAAGCAGAGCTGAGAGCGGTGCCTCTCTTTCTCTCTGTCCCCCTCTTTTTCCATCTCTCTATTTTATATTTTCTTTTTGACTGCGAGTAAAGAGCAAAATTCTGGAGGAAGAGGTAAAGGATGCAGTCTGGCTTGGAGTATGCATCAGTTCCTGATCACATCCAGCAGATTATATCCACCAGATCTTCTCTTCACCACCACCATCATCTCACTCCTCAGCCTTTCTTCGGCATCAATCCTGTGATTGACACCAACCTGGAAGAGCAGCAGCAGCAGCAGCATCACCACCTGCTTGACAACTCACCAAACCACGAGCTGCATCTCTTGCACCATTTCCAGCAGCAGCAGCAGCAGAGTCATGGCCTTGTGCAGGACCCGTTCATGGTTCGCGGCCATGAGAGAAGTCTCTGCAGAGAAATGGAGGAAGATGAAGGCGGAGAGGACAACGGAGAGAGGGAGGAAGAGGAGGAGAGGAGGGGTGCTGCAAGGAGAGTGGAGGCCGAAGGTGGGAGGCCAGTGCATGAACACAACAACAGGTGGCCTAGGGAGGAAACCTTGGCTCTCCTGAAGATCAGATCTAGCATGGAAGCAACCATCCATGACTCAAATTTCAAAGGACCCATTTGGGAGCATGTCTCAAGGTGCCAACTTCCCCAAATTCCCTTTTTTTTTTTTCCGAATCTTGAAATCATAAATACGATAATGTTAATAGTTGTGTGATTTTTATTGAACACATGATGCCTGCAGTGTGACTGTCACTGCTAACCACAAAGTGAGTGCAGCTGACAACATTAGGATCTTCCAAAATTTTTTATTTTTTTTTGGGATCATGATTAAGGCTTTTGTTGACAAACCCAAGATGATGAGTCCTTTTCTTATTGTTTTCCCTGCGTGCAAACCAAGTTGCACCCATTGAATTTGCTGTCTGACGCTATACATATCGAGCTGCAACTTTTTAGATCTGGGGTATTGTGAGGAAAGCCAAGCAAGAGATTTTCCTTGGCATCTCTCAATTTCTCAAATTGTGGATCCCTAAGACTGATCATAAGGAACCTACAAGTTGTGTAGTCAGAGAAACGATAAAATCTTTCAGTGACTTTTTCTGGTTTTTTGGGGATTAGGGAATTGTATGTTCTGAGGGGATTATGCATTCTAGCTAAAAACATGTAGATCTTGAATGTCCAATTATGATCATTCTCACCCATCATCCACATTTACTTAAAATCTCAGATGTTCAGATGGCACGTGTGTTCTTTTTCCTTGGTTCTGGTTTTGAGTGACACGTGCGGATCCATGGTAACTGCAGTTACCAAACACGGCAGCTGGATTTTGACTCTCTCATTCGATTCTCTATCCAATCCAGGAAGCTTGCGGAGCTAGGGTTCCACAGGAGTGCAAAGAAATGCAAGGAGAAATTCGAGAATGTGACCAAGTACTACAAGAAAACGAAGGATGGGAGGCAGGACGGCAAGAACTACAGGTTTTACTCTGAGATTGAGGCCTTGTACAACGGCAGCAACGTCAACAAGGGTGGGACTCCCACAAATGAGGGCAAAATGATAATGGGTAGCAGCACTGCAGAGAAGAACTGTGAGGGCACGTCAGAGGATGAGACACTGGAGAACCCATCCCTTGCAGAGGGAACTCAGCTGGCAGGAGAAAGCACGAGCAAGAAGAGAAACAAGAGCCGAAGCTTCGAAGAGATGAAGGGCCTGTGTCAAGAGATGGTGAAGCAGATGATGGAGCAGCAGGAGGAGCTGCAAAGGAAGTTCCTAGAAGCCGTGGAGAAACGAGACCAGGAGAGAATCCAGAGGGAGGAGGCCTGGAAGAGGCAGGAGATGGCGAGGATGAGCAGGGAGACTGAGATGAGGACTCAGGAGCAGGCGCTGGCATCCCACAGGGAGGCTGCAATCATTGGCTTCTTGAGGCAACTCACAGAGGAGAGTCAAGGGGAGGGTGCCCCACTAAACCCTAACCAGCAGAGCCCAGATAGTCATGACCTTAACCCTGACCCAGACCCAGACCCTAACCCTAGAACCAACTCCACCCCTGTGCTGGGGGAGGTCCCACCAACAGACTTGGTGGGTCCCAGTGGCAAATTGGGACCCACCCATCTGAAGAGGTGGCCTAGGTCAGAGGTGTATGCTTTGATAAAACTCAGGAGCAAGCATGAGGAGAGCTTCAAGGACAACAACTCAAAGGGGTCGCTGTGGGAGAAGATATCCCAAGAGATGGTGCAGTTGGGGTACATGAGGAGTGCAAAGAGGTGCAAGGAGAAGTGGGAGAACATCAACAAGTACTTTAGGAAGACTAAGGACGCTGCCAAGGCGAGGCCGCCTGACTCCAAGACCTGCCCTTACTTCCACCAGCTGAGCAAGCTTTACCGGAATGGGGTCCTCTCTTTCCCTTCCCAAAAGCACCTCGACGTCCCGCCGGAAAACAGCGCGTACGTGCCGCAGGACTGCTCGGAAAACCATCTAATGGCCGACAGCGGCGCGGCCGAGTCGTCGGGGTGCGACTACGGCGGTGGAATGATGGGCATGGGTGGCGATGGTGTGGAGGCCCAGTCTACGCTGATGGAGCTGGTCTGCAAGATCTCCTCTGATCACTACAATAGAATCATGGAACAATAACAACAGATTCGCATTTGCTAAACGGCCTCAAAGAACCATGATCATCTACACTCCAAAAATTGCCGGTTGGTTTGAGGTTCTGGATCTTCTATCGGACCATTCTTGCAGCTGGCTGGAGTAGAAAGAATGCATGTGGGATCCTCGTTGAAATGGTGCAGCCCCACAATTATTTTTTCTCATCATTTTATTTTTTTAGTCTGAGTTCAATTATTTGACGCTTAACACCAAAATTTGTTCGTCGTTTAGCTTTGGTGAGAGACCAACAAAAAAAAATGTCGGCACCAAATACAGCCAACATGATCCAACATAATTAATTAAGTATTTGGGATTGAACCCACGCGATCCAACATGATCCAAGAAACTTAATGCGCTGGATCTGGTAATCAGTACCCTGTTTCCAATAGAGATTCTCACTTCTTCAATTGAATATATACACAGATAACTTTTACTGGGTCCAACATTGGCGTTTCCTAAGAAGATCCGGGTCTGGATTTGGATTTGGATCGCCCAATATTGGTTAAAGTTTTTCACCATTATGCCCTAAACTGTAGTGTGTGTGCCACACAATGAAGACAAATACCAGCTTCATGAAACGGAATGTTTTGTATGAATTATTGAGTCCTTATTATTGGCGATTTGGAAGAGAAGATTATTGGATGTGGAACCCATATGGATCTCATTCATGCATCTTGCTCACGTTATCCAACAAAATGCACTTATGTGTCCAAGTTCAGGCGGCAGAAGATTTGCATTTGTTTACTGCGAACAGAAGACCGTGTGGTATGATTCAGGTTCAGAACAATGTATATTTATAAGTGTCGATCTTGAAAAACGTTGACCTATATATATCTAGTTAGTCCATCTTGGTTATTAATTGTTCTGCTGTTAAAATGTGTAGTGGATCCAAAGGAGCATTCAGACTCCATGCTGCCTTGAAAGCAAGTCCAAATCTGGCCTGCTCAAAATTTGAAACAGGTGGTATAGACTTCATGGGAAGCTGGCGTAGATGGAGACCTGTTGTATTTTTCTCTTTTCGTATTTGTGGGGTACTACCACATACATTTTCTTTTCTGTCTTGAGATGGCGACAAGATTCACCTTCAAACTGTGTTCGAATTTCAAATATGGATGGCATAGAATAGGGTTACTTTAGCTAAGGGTTTGATTCAATATCTGTTTTCTTTATCGTTTTTCTTCTTTATTTTCTTTTTCTTTCCATGGTTGGTGGGTATCCCGGCGATCCAAATGCATTCATATCAGATGCGATCGATCACAGCCAATCTCCTTATTTTAATACAAATACATTCTGGCTATTGAATATTGGCCTTATTCATGACTTAAGTTGCCTCGAGTGTAACTCTATACATGTAATTGGAGCTGCTGCCAGGATGGCGCCCAAAAATGCTTTGTGCATATTTCCTGTCATATATTTGGTGCATGTAAGTATGTCATGGGCTGACATTAATGCTATGTTTCAAAGTTTCAAAGTGGTATCTTCCTCTTTTGCAACACATGAAGTTGAGGTCACGAAAACTTGAAACGAGACTGGCCGCCAATGACGGAGGGACATGTGGCCCACATCAACCTCACAAAATTTGTTTAATTTCATGTGAATGTTTTGATATATTTAATTGTTTATATGTATATAAGTTTCCTTAAAGCATATAAAGATATTGAATTAATGTTCCTTTTAATCAAAATTTTTGTCTCCACTAGTCCTGGTACACAAACACATCCCCGAGCCTCGGGGATGACTCATGCCGTTTTTAAAGCTGACCGCTTCTTGGCGCCGAGTTATGGACTTGGAATCTCGTTATATCCAATTCGTGACGAGCAGTGAATGCTGGTATCCATATCCATCAAGCAACCCGTGAACGTCGGATCCCTGGCATTGATCGCCCACGTGATGGCTCACAAATAGCTCGTCAAGGCTAAAATACCCTTCGGGATTTGGAAATTTATTTGGCTTTTGCTTCCTTTTCCTTCTAAGCGGTTTCCGTCATTTTGAAATCAAGCGAGGACTTTTTTGTCAACATCTTGGGACATGTTTGGATTCAACTCCAGATCTGAATCACCCCTTGAAATAAGGAATACTCCGGAACCAAATCGGACCCGCGAACGTCCTTGTCTCGTACGGACACGATTATTGGACCCGTCCATACACCGACGGGTCAAGTCAGAGGAGGCATCCTTTTAAACAGTTGGAGGGCTTTTATGTAATTTAGCCCATCAGGAGTGGCGGCAAAAAGAACCGGACCGACTCACCCGTCTTCTTTTACGGAAGGATACAAGGAGCCTACTTTAAGATCAAGCCATCCCTTTGAGCTTGCCACGTTTACAATAGCGACCCAATGAGAATTTTTTTCTTTTTTTTAAGGGATTGCTTTTGTGTGTGTGTGTTGTTCTCTTTAGGTGTTAAAATATTATTTTCCATGAAATAATTAGACCCGCCCGCTAGAATAGTTGAATTTGGGGGAGTACTTTGCTCACATTCCTCGTGTTCGTGAGTCCAGTTTTACCAAATTAATCGTATATAATTCACGTTGATATCGGCAAGCCAAATCTTTAGGACATTTCAGATCCAATCCTTTTCAAATCCCCCAATTCATTATACGCCACTGCCAGATGTTGATCACACAAGCTGATCCGTGTTTGCTTGCAATTTAAGATTCGTTATAGTTTCAAGTTTTGGAAAACAATGCACCACACTCGATCATTGTGTAACATCATAGCCAAGTAACCTTTTCTTATACTCAAATCTTTTTCCTTCTAGGCTTACGCTTTCTTTTCTTATCATACTCTCGTGATCCCAAGAGCGTGATAATGTTTTTTCGATTTCTTCTTTGATGAAAATAACGCGATCTTCAAGTGGGATGTTTAGAAAGTTTACATCATGTGAAATTTTGGAAAATAGAGGGGCAGGTTTTGTTGGTGTAAAACAAAAAGAGATTCAAACGTTTTTTGCCAGGGTGAAGTGATCAGGAAACTAGTGTAACTAAATCTCTTCGTTTGAAAATGAGTATACCAAGGAGAATATATCAAAGGGTTTTATGAAACTTAATATTATCTTAAACGCTCGAATTCTGTGAGGGGTGGAAGTGCAGCGATTTTCTAAGCGTTTACACTTCTAAAAAGGATTCTTTCAAAGAAAAAAAAAGAGAATTCGATTCTACGCTTGCATAAGCTAACCCCGCTTTGAAGAAATTGGATTCAAACAACATCTAAAGATTGTTTTCCATTAATTTAGAATTTTCATTCTTGAAAAACGCTGCAGTCACTTTGTTTGGCATTAGGCCGTAAAAGTCTATGGTAGAATTGTGTTTTTATTGCATGAAATCACAGTGATTCCACTGACTTTTTAGACTATGTACACCAACTAGCTGTTCAATTCGGTTTGTTGTTTGTTATTAAATTTTATTAAAATATGAAACCAAATGTTTATATATTAATCAGACTAATAAATTCGAGTTCATT
This sequence comes from Nymphaea thermarum, assembly GCA_011799765.1. NCBI lineage: Eukaryota > Viridiplantae > Streptophyta > Magnoliopsida > Nymphaeales > Nymphaeaceae > Nymphaea > Nymphaea thermarum. The sequence continues at coordinate 164,356 of JAANDH010000007.1, read as the reverse complement.
TTGATGTTACGTAGAATTGGAGATATAAAAGTATGGAATCAATCAAGACCATGTTTTATGTTTTTTATTGTTCGAGCCACTCGTCAATATACGTAGCCATTGTGCTCCAAAACGGTTTTTATTCTTATGATCAAAATGAAATTTGGTTGTTTAACATTGTAGAGTGATGCCACCTTAGCTTTGACTAGTCAATTCGATGGGCACCAGATATTGGCTAGACAGAGCGGGCCAGTTAGAACCAGCACCAACCTATATTTGGTCCACCTAATCCATGGACCACCCTAGCTGGGGAGCATCCAATCGAAGGCCATGTTTCCTTTACTTCGGATCTGAGATTTGAGGCGAGATAACTTGAATAGTTGAAGATCTAAAATTAGAAGATTTGAAATTTGATTCCCTGCCTACATTTAACTAAACTTGCTACTTTTTATTTCTTGAAACAAGAGGTCGTTAAATAGAAGAAAGGCCACTGGCCCCTTGTGCCTATGGGCCCTTTTGCAGGCAAGAGGTAGAGCGCCCTAAAACGTGATAGTGACTACTTCAAAACTCGAACCTGATTCTTTAAAGGAGCCGAACCACCTTGCTGCCCAGTACGATACCACCCTTGAAGCTAATACTACTGCTTGCTAGTTTTGTTAATATTTTGTTTTAAGTATGTCATTTTATGACTCATATTGAGGAACCAAATGTTGGACATGGGTTCTAAACTCAACAACCAGCGACCCAAAATTCCACGGAAATTATCACGAGACTACGGAAGAAAATTTCAAAATGCTGAATCCTGGACCATTTTCAGGAGTATTGGCGCGAAAAGAAAAATGGATTTCAAACACTGCCGAAATCATATTCTAAGGGAATTTTGTACGCGAAAGAAAAATCCAAAAGCACTAACCAAACTGCTTCGCGGACCTCTTTCTTAGCCCTCGCCCCTCGGTTCGTTCCCAAACAGCATACAAACACGGACCAACATTTCCACGGGGCTCGATTTCCCGCGACCCCTGAGCATTCGAACGGAGCGCACAAAAATCCATGGAATCCGATTCCTCCTCCAACCGAAGCGGCCATGCAGCGTGAGACGTGGCAGGGCGACAGAGCGGGCTTGTCTGCCAAATACGCTTCGGTGTCGGGCTGTGTCCTTTGCCAGAAATGGACAATGGACTGATGGAGCTGCGGTTGACAAAGGGGGAAAAAGATGAAAGCAGAGAGCGATAAAGGGAGGGGTCAGACGTTTTGAACTTTGAACTCACTCCCTAGTCCCTACTTCTGCTGCTTTGCCGCTCTCTCAGGTATAGAAGGAAGCGAAGAAGAAGAGAATGGAAGAGGCGTCGTCTTCTCTGGTCCGATTTTGGTTTTGCTTCTTCGGACACTCCGCTGTCTTGCGTCGCTTGGCCAATGTATCTCAAGTTCAAGCGGATCTGAAAACGCAGGTACGTTTTTTCTTTTTTTCGTTCTGGTCCATTGCTCTCCGATTGCGATAATGTGACCTTTCGTGTTCTTTCCCGGCGTTTCTCCTGGCTTCTTTCAGTTATTCATCACGATTGCTCTTCTCTTTTTATCTTTGTCTCCTTACCAGGTCGGCGCCTTGCGTTATTGCGCCTCCTGATTTGCGAACGTCCTCGATCGAAACAGCTGAAATTTCGGCTCACTTGCTTATTTCTTGCTCATTTATGCTCGATTTGTTGGGCATTTTCTGTAATATTCTCGTTTCCCTGTTTTTTTCACTTCGACGATTCGGCAGAAATTTGTATTTTCTATATTTTACCAGTTTTCCTGTGCAATTTTTTGCTGATTTTTTTTTTTATATACCTTTTTTAACGAGGAGAACTGTTGTTGCTTCTCTATCACGTTTTCTTGCTAATGTTTTCGTTTTTTCATTTCTGGTGGACTCAGCTGAAGTCTTGTCCTTATGTTTTTTTTTTGGGGTTTATTGTTTTTCTTTTTCTTTCATTTGACGGACGATGAAATGATTTCCTCTACGCCGACTCTTTTTTGTCGGCGACCGAACCAAACGCGAACGGAACTCGCGTTTCTCTTGAATAATTGCAATTTTTTTTCTCTTATTCTCCCGGCTTCTTAGGTTCTATAATACTTGAAACCTCATCTCTCTAAAATAGACACACTCCATTTTGAGTTGGTTGATTTTCTTTCTCTTTCTTTCGTTGGCAATTTCCTTGCTCTCTCTTTCGTTGGCAATTTTCTTGCTCCCTTTCTCTCTCAGGCAAATGCCTGCACATTTAATAAAATCTCTGAGTTTTGGTGGACCTGCAGAAATAGTTTAATGCTACATTCTCCAAATTCATCATAGAATTTGTTTCCATTCCGGGAAGTATGGATATTCCAGAATGTACTCTGTTGCTCGATTCCCTTTGGGGTTCCTGGTTAGGAGTCTGCTTCTTTCTCTTCTACTGCTTCTATGGGAGACTCCCGACCCCACCCCTCCTCCCACACTCTCTTTCACTCACTCTCAGAGGGCGCATTTGATTTCCCGGTTTCCTGAAGCAGGTGAAGGGTATCTGTTTTGCTCCCTACTTTTTTCCCGTAATATGCGTTTCTCCTAGGAGGACATTTTTTCCTTTTTAGCCGCTTCAGTAGAATAGAAATCTCTCTCTTTCTCTCTCTCTCACGCACATGCACGCTCACACAGGAGCACTTTTAGTCAAACCGACGTCTGTTTAGCTTTTGTATCAGAGACCTGAGCTGTTTGCATTTCTTTACCTTGCTTCCGTCATTTCCGTCTCTCCCTTCCGCGGCCCCCCTCTCTCTTTCTCTCTCCCTTTTGTGTATATGGACGTGTGCGTATGAAAATATGTGCTTTTCGGCGTTAAACTTTCTTTTCTTTCCACCTGCATTACTGTATTCATTGCTTGTTACTTTGTCAGGGTTGATTTCTGTGAAGTTTGTCGAAGCTTTCTGATCGGGACAAAATGGATCAATACGAGATACTAGAACAGATTGGTAAGGGGGCTTTTGGTTCTGCCCTTCTTGTGAGACATAAACTAGAAAAGAAGAAGTAAGAATTCCCGCTTTTTAACTTTTTTTTTTCGTTTTTGTTTTTTCTTCTTTAATTTCCTAGAGCATCTGCTTACCTTTATGTAATTACTATTTCTTCAGGTATGTGCTAAAGAGAATTCGTCTTGCTCGTCAGACTGATCGCTGCCGGAGGTCTGCTCACCAAGAGGTTGAGTTTATGTGTTATCCAGAACTTCTGGTTTCTTTGAGATTGGAGGTTGACGTTTGACTGTTTTTGGGCTTGTTAACGTTGAGAAGGCAAACAGCCTGTGGTTACAAGTTCCAAATACAGTTTCCTTACCGAGTTGCTAATCCATTGGAATAGTTAATTTATGACCGCCAATATAGCATACTTTATGGTTTTTTTTTTTCTGTAAAATCTCTAATTAATTTGTTGGTTTTTGTAGATGGATCTCATTTCGAGAGTACAGAATCCATTTATTGTGGAATATAAAGATTCCTGGGTAGAGAAGGTCTGTGCCAATTTAAGTTGTTTTTCATTTGTTTTCCTGTTCTTCCTGCATTGTTATTTGATATGATCAAGTCATAAACCTGAGAATATATCAATTCTGACCATTATATTCTATATATCCCAATTTTCTTTTCTTGCCAGGGTTGCTATGTATGCATCATTATTGGTTATTGTGAGGGTGGAGACATGTAAGTTTACTTTGGCCCATATACTTTTCTTTCCATTGGTTTGGGCTATTTCAGTCATTGATTGTCCTACTCATTAATCTGTATCTGTTAAAATTATGTAGGGCAGAAGCTATAAAGAAGGCAAATTGTGTTAACTTCCCTGAGGAGGTAGTTCATCCAGTTTAGAGTGCTTTGATTTGACCAATTTTGTACAATAAAGTCAAAATTACAAAAACTGACGAACTTTTGTACTTCTGATTTTGAACAGAAACTATGTAAATGGCTGACACAACTACTAATGGCTCTTGACTACTTGCATTCGAATCATATTCTTCACCGTGATGTGAAGGTATTGAATTAAATTGCTGTCTTGTGGTTACTTTTAACTTTTAAAACCTGAGAATTTCAGAATCCTTTTCATTGTATGAGAAGCTTATACGTGCTATTACTGATAGTGTTGCATAATTGGTCCAGTGTTCAAACATATTTTTGACAAAGGATCAGGAAATTCGGTTAGGTAACTGCTCCTCCTTACAGCCTATTCCTAGATTTGATAACAAGCACACACACACACACATGGATATATTGTTTATGCAGGTATTCTCTTTTGCAGGTGATTTTGGTCTTGCTAAGATGTTGACCTCTGATGATCTTGCCTCTTCTGTGAGTACCAATTATCATATTTCATGGTTATGCATCAATTTTCTCATTGTTGCTTTCTGCCTGATATATATCAGGCTTCTATACTTTTGGTTCTTTGTCTCAAATGTTTGTACTTAACCTTGATGCCCTTTTCTAAAGAGAAAACGGTATCAAATGGTTCCGTTTTTAAGATTCCAAAGCTTCTGTCAGTTTATCTAATTTTATCTGAGAAATGTTGGCTGCATTCCAGTTGCTTGCTCTTTTCTGCTTCTGAACTTGTGTGCTCAATGTTTAGGTTGTTGGGACTCCGAGCTATATGTGCCCTGAACTTCTTGCAGATATTCCATACGGCACCAAGTCCGATATTTGGTCACTAGGTACTCTGTGGTTTATTGTTTCTTTTATATTTATCAATTTTTGTTTCATGCTGTTGTCTTTCCAAAATATAGATGTTTATTATTCTTGACTACATGTTGCCAGGATGTTGCATATATGAAATGGCAGCCCATAAGCCAGCATTCAGAGCATTTGTAAGTTAATTTATTGATTTATTCCAATTTTTCATACAGTACCGAGAGTATCTTTTTTGCCATGAGGTGGCTCCCTATGTTTTTAGTGATTATACTGCAAGCAGAAGAAAATTCCTTGAGTTGTCTAGCTATCAACCATATCACAAAGAAATTAACATTTTTGGCTAGTTCATGTGTCAAAATTATCAGAATGCTTGCTGTTGGTAAACATCATAATGAAATTTGTGTTATCATTTTTCACTCAGAGAAGATTCAAATTCACTGCTACTTTTCCTTAAAAGTAACATCGCTAATTCTTGCTTTTATGAACTTCTTAATTTACCATCTGAATAGCGAAGTAAAAGGTCATGGAATGATTTATGAAGTGACCAAATTTCTCAAAAATACTGTCAGCTAGAGTTAAGTGCTAGCCTTCATATTAGTTGGCATAACATCAGCTGTGGTTTCCTAAAATGTCTCCCAATCATAAGATATATGTTAAAGTAACAGTTGTGTGAAAGCAATCAAGTCAAGTCCTCATGCTGCATGAGTAACTGGATCCTGATACTAACCGAATTGATTTGGATCCCCATTGTATATGCCTTTTGTTTGTCATTTTGTTTTCCTAGTTTGTGGATTATAGCCCATTTCACATGGCCAGCATGGCCAATATATATGTGAGCATCATCCAGTCTGCCTTAGAATTCTTTTGGAACACTAAATATACTGAAAGAAAGACTATAAAAGAAGTTATCATGCTTCAGAATGGTCACAATAATACTTGTTCTGATAGTAATTTGATTCATACATTGTTCCATAATTCCATTGTCAAGTGTAGTTTATTCTCAGTTTATCCTTGTTGTCTTCCCTTCTTGTAGTTCCACATACATAGTTTTGCATATGTAGAAAATAGTACTTTGTTGGGCATTTTTGTGTATCCTGCATAGTATCAGCGTCCTGAGCATGAGTTACATTTGAAACTGTTTCCATGCAGGATATGCAAGCATTGATCAACAAAATAAACAAGTCGATTGTGGCCCCCCTGCCAAGCATGTATTCTGGTGCATTGTAAGTCGCACTTCTACCGATTCCATATCTGACCTGGGAAGTGGCTGTCATAGCCTGGGGATAATTCACATGATTACATGATGGATGTTCAAACCTATCTACCTATGTTGTTTTCGATGTGTTGCACTTTGTTTCAAGTTGTGTAGCCTTAGGAACTAATTCATGTTCTTATTCTGAATGTTAATCTGAAGTTTCGTGCTTGGAGTAGATGCATGTTCTAGAAACTCCTTGATTATTTCACAGTTTTAGGCGTCTTCATTTATTAGTTTGTGCTGCAATTCGAGTTAAAAGTGGTCCTTCTCTGCAATCTTTAGAGCAAGTCTTTCCAGTAGTACTCATGGATCTGAAGTCTTTGAAGTGCCAGATATAAAAATGGTTTATTATATTATATTCTGCAAAAGAAAGATGTAAGCTGATATTTTCACCACATTTTCAGACTTTTATTCCTAAATATGGACTTTGCCTTGTGGAATGTTGCACATTTGTACTTGCAGCATAGTTAGCATATCTAACATCAATTTGTTAAATATTTCAGTAGAGGTCTCATAAAAAGCATGCTAAGGAAAAGCCCGGAGCACCGTCCAAGCGTAAGTATTGAACTTGTCTTTACAGCATGCATTTTATCTCTTATACTGAAGATATTGTTGCTTGTCGCTTTTATACTCTTAACGCCAACAGAGATGCATCATGGGTACTGACCCCATGACCTTCAACTTGAAGGTCTTCAGTCCAAAATCCATAGCCAGATGGGTAGAGATCTTGTTGGGATCCTTGTTTATACTTGGCTGAACTCTCATGACTTTTACTTATCTTCGTGCATTAATGCTTGTACAAGGCCCACAAGGGTTGGTTTTGCTTCTAATGTTGTCATTTGGTGTATTGTATCACGGATAAAGAACATTAATGATTGATCATTCATAAACCATAGGCGTATATATCAGCAACACATTGAGAAAATGAAAAGTAAGATTAAGAGATTCACAATAACATATTAAAACATCCATGATCCATGACAAGTTTAAAGAGCATCTGTCGCATATGAGTTTAGACTTTAGACTTTAGACTTTAGAGTGTTATAAGAGTCTATTAAACTACATCACGAGTTCATCAAAGCGATGGTTTCTTCCTCAAAGAAGCGATTTTTTGGAGAAACCGGCAAAATTTCTTCCTCTCACAGCCTTTAGAGAAGTTTAGAGAAAGGGTCTCAGTTTTAAAGAATGATGCAGAAAGGGGCCTTGGGGTCTTTTTCAAATTTTCACCCCGTATTGTAATATACGCTGTGTATCGTGTGCATTGTATGATACGCCTCCCCGCATCATACGATTGCCCGCATGTGGGCGTATCGCATATCGAGCCCGTATCGTCTAGGTTTTCTTCACCCAGACAAACGGGTCCGTATCGTACGATATAGATAACATAGTCTGATTCATTATTTGTCCTACTTGTGCAGCCGTCAATTTTTTTCTGCACAAGGAAATGAACACTTGCTTTGGCCCATGTTTCCTTTGTTCATTGCACAGCTTTATGCCTTTGAACCTAATTATGGTTTTCCAGGGAGCGCCCTGGTTAGGGGCCCAGTGCCTGTGCTGGAAAGTTACAAGCTTAACTTGTCCAAGAAAGGAGAACCTTTAGTTGAATGTGAGCCTGGCCCTCCCAGCCAAGCAAAAAACTTTTCTGTAAAAATAAGCTTTTTAAGTTGTTGAGGCTGCTTAGTTTTCATTTGCCACCGTGTAACTGAAAGTGGCGTTGTAACTATATTTTTTTTATTGTCAGCTCTTACCAAATTCAAGGGCTAACTGGACTTAGTTGAGCCTGCTCAACCGCTTCTCAGACCTAAGCTTGATGCATGGTCTCCAATTTTGAATTTGATTGGATGTATATGAGTGGTACTCTTACTGTGAAGTTTGAATGGTTTCTGCTCCTAAGCTGAACTTTTTACGCATTCTTCAACTAATTCCGAGAAACTGTCTAACAACCAATTGTATTTTATTAGGCTGCTGATTTGCTTAGACATCCAGTCCTTCAGGCTCACGTTCTTAAGATTCATCTCAAATATGGTCCATTATCTCGTTCTCTTTCATGTCACCCCCTTGGACATGATGTTGCACGTTCAAGTAACGTGGATGATATCGAGGGTATATATGGCACAATTATAACTGAGCAGATGTCCCGGTCTGGCGATCATAATCCAGGTACTTATTCTCATGTTGATCATGCTGTAAATTCTAAATTCTGTGACATGGAAGACAAATACATTCCGCTCGGTCGCGAAGACAAGAGGCTATCATTCAGTGATGAGAAAATCTTGAAACCTTGTGATCCTGACAATACACAAGATATTCCATTTGTTGAGAGGAAAGGTTACGACAATTCCACCTTTCTGAAGCCTGAGGCGAGTGAGGTATCCTCAGATGCCTGCAGTCACGCTGAGGAAGCCAATACCAGGAGATCATTCTATACAAAGGGATCACTTGTCGCAGCAACACCTAGATCTACTCCTCTTATGCATTCACAGACACCTTCAAAAGTGTGCTCTACGCCCCAAAGAACGTCATTATCGAAGATCTCGAGAACTGGCTTGAACCGGGAATTGGTGAGTCGCCTAATACTTAACAAGTTTGCCTCGCACTGCCTGACTCTGGTTGTGACAGGCCAGAGGATTCGGGGAAGTTGAATGACATTGTATTTTGGCTGACAAAGTTTGCTTGCTCCGACTGCAGCTTTCGACTGGAAGAATTACAGGTGACCAGTCTAATTGGCCTAGTCGTAGGGCATCGCTGCCACTGCCTGCAAAGGCAGCTGCACGGACACCATCTGTTCACAATGGTGCTGCCACGCCAAGTGTCCGGCATTCATATGTTACTCCACGAGCATCCGCTGTAACGGCGTCACCTTCTACCAGAATTGTCAAGACATGCCAGCCAGTCAAACACAATATCAGCCTCCTTCGGCGCATGGATTCACCTGATGTTTCTGTAAATGCACCTCGGATTGACAAGATCGCTGAGTTTCCACTAGGAGCCACCGTAGACTCTTTCTTTACCATTGATAATCCTCAGAAGAATAAATACACAAAGCCAGCAAGCTCTGCCATGCAAGGCTCCTCGTCAAACTCCGGTGACCTTTTCTTGACCCACGAAAAGAGGCCAATCCAGATACACGAGAGATCTGGAAAGCCTGGTTTAGACGACGTGATGCATTTGATGCGCCACAGCCCGTATTGCATGGGATTCATTGATGGTGATGCAGAAGCAGTGAGCTCGAGCAGGGCTTCCACTGATTCAATCCAACGTTTTGACACCAGGTCGTATCAACAGAGGGCGGAGGCATTGGAGGGGCTGCTAGAGTTCAGCGCGCAGCTGTTGCAGCAGGAGAGGTTTGAAGAACTGGGGATACTTCTGAAACCTTTTGGACCAGGCAAGGTTTCACCCAGGGAGACGGCTATCTGGCTGGCCAAGAGCTTCAAGGGAACCATGAAGCTGGATCATTAACTTACTAGGAGCTAATAGCTTTTCCTTTCACTGTATAGTTTCTTAAAGCTCTCTCTCTCTCTCACACACATTTCGAAAGGACTACGCGAGGCATCTATGTTTCTTTGCCTGAACGCTGATCCGACCCCTAGTAAGCGAGACAACACGGGAAGAAGAGAGGTGTGAATGCGGGAGGCCTGAAAAATGTAGAGCAGATTAAGATCTTCTTTTCTGTCTTCATGTTAATCGGTATTACTTGTTGTCATGGTACTCTGGCATGTGGGGGAATGCCGAATGACCTCAACTACTAGACGTCATTACAGTCTTTGTTTAGAGGTTCCTTTTAAGCAAAGAAAAAAGGCAATGTTTTCTCTTACGTTGAGACTTTGAATATAAGGCTAAACCTTAAAGGTTGTGCTTGTTTTATTGTGGATTTGAGAGATCTACGGTGATGTGAGGATTTTAGATCGATGGATTTAATGTCGGAACCCACCTCCCCACACCCCGCCCCCTTCCTTCCCTCTGTCCAGCCTTAACTTTTTCCTCCCTCGCCAGCACGGATAAAATGAGAACCATAGAGTCCGCTGGCTTAGAAAGCCCTTGACCAAATCTCGCTCTTGCGTTCCCACTTGCTTAACCTTTTCATGGTCTTTTCTGAACTCACTTTTATTCCAATAACTCCGGTCGCTTTGTATCAACTCAAATCTGCCAACTTTGAAAATGTCTAATCTCGATATTTAGACCGAGAGATTACGAGCCAGACTTAACAAATGGAATTTTACTAGCCGCCTACATCGATGGGCAACTATCCTGAGAATAGGCATTCATATTTCAGGCTTTATGAGAGTTTTTAAAAAGTTTAAAATGATGATGAACATGACTTGCTTGAAAGTTTAGTTATCTGGATAAGCAAAAGGATTACAACCCAAACGATGCTCGGCCTAATGTGGTTTGGTGCTAAACAACATGCCCGGAGCGCCTGGTCCATCCGGATCTTCACGTGGCTTACTGAGCCTGGTTCGCTTAAACCCTAAAGTTTAGTTGAGGATGACCAAAGTTAAAAATTCATCATGAAAAATATTAAAATTTGTCATTGGAGCCACGGTATAAACTGTGGTTAATGTCATTTTAGTGATAAATTTTTTAATACTAACTATTTTGTCATGTTTGGCAAATGGTAGCATTAGGCAAAAGCCATCCTCCTTCCCCCTTCTCCCAAGATTCATGGCAGTTTCGAGACCTGTGTGGTCATAGAGTACACCCTTTAATTTGAGTGTCACATATACTATCATTTGCAGTTTAAAGAGTAGTATTAGAATTGAACCCAAAACTTATTGTCTCTATTTATAAGAGATGACGTTTTTTAGTTTTTTACATATGAGAAGATATTCCATCTGCTCTTAAAAAGAGAGGCCAACTATTTTTTCATTTTCCCGAACTAATTGTGTCATTTCCTTTTATTACAAGGATGGTTTGGTCTTTGTTGAAAGAAAGTATAAGACTACACTTTGTTCAACTTTTGCCATTCAAACTAAGAGCTTGACCATTGTTGCATATGTTCCTTTGAACTTTTAACCTACTTGTCTCTGATTAAAGATGAATTCAGTTTATCGGAAGTTCTTATTTTTTAAAGTAAGCAAATGAATTCCATCAAATTATGCATTATATATATATATATATATATATATATATATATATATATTAGCTACCAGATTCGCATATATTTGACTTCGATGAGAATTATATGGAACAGTGATTGTAAAAATATCAAATGATCAAAATTAAGTTGTATGAAAGCTAAATTGTTTTTTTCAAAAACTTGAAATGCCCTACAAAAAAGAGGGAGAAAAAGTGAAACAAATTTATTTTCTTTAATAGAGCTATTTGTAATATCTATTCTTGAAAAACAACTTTGTTTTTATATTTGTGACTGATTTCATTGGAATCGACAGATTGAACAGTTTCCATTCAGTATGATATATGAGGGTCTGATAACTCTTTCTATATATATATATATGTGTGTATCATGACAATTGTATGTACCTCTGTTTATATTTTATTGAATGTTTAGTAACAAGCGTTTAATGAAAAGAAAAAATAATGTTGAGAGTACTTGAAGATGAGTCCAAACTGATAGAAGCCAAAATTGATGGCATAAAGCCCCTATGATGTTCTCTTTCATGGCCCACCGTATCTGCTCCGAGACGGCCACCGGTAAACGGCCCTTAACACACTGAAAACTTCTGCTTGAGATGATCTCAATTGCCAACTGGTGCAACGAACCTTTTAAATGTCACCATGGTACGTCGGTTTGACCCCCGTACCCGCACCGGTACGCCGGTACGGAAAACCGGTACGGCGGTACGTGGTGGTACGTTTGGATCTGGTTACGGGTCAGAACCAGATCCAAACCAATCAAGACGTGAAAAAACCCGACGCTCGTCTTCTCCCTCGAAGTCTTTTGTTCTTCCGGCGGCGGGTGATTGGGTTCGCCAGGGAGTTTGGGCAGCGACGGCGGACAGTGGGTGGTGACGGACGGCGGCCCGCGACGGACAGCGTCCGGCGACCGTTCGGTTTCTTCATTAGTACTCTCTCTCTCTTTCTGTATTTTCATAGTCTTTTTCTTGTCCTCTGATACGTCTGATATGGCCTCTTTTTGTACGTTGAGCTTTGAACGCTAGTCGCTAGAGTTCTATTGCTGCGTCTTCTCTGTGTTCCTCGTCTCGTTCTTCTTCGATAGCTCGACTGCATATGTCGTCGCAGAAGAAGGGGAAACGAGCGATCTTGGCGCTCTCTTTAGCATTGCATTTGACGAATCTCTTGTTGATCTTTAGTATTTGTTTCGGGTGCTGCTAGGGTTTCAATTTGGGGATCGACCAGCCATTATGGGGTTATCGGATTTTGGGGTAAATGTTGCATGTATTTGTAAATTATAAGTTGTTTGTCCATGTGCATATTACTGATTGTGTATTAAAAAAATCAGGTGAATGCAAATTGCAATGCGTGTTCTTAAGACTGTCCCTTTGAGAGCCATAGTTGATACTTTATGCTGAACTCTGTTGACTGTTGTGTAACTGTTTTATGACTTATGAGATTATCTATGGAAGGAATGTTTTTTTTTTGTATGACTTATGAGATTATCTTTGATGAGATGATATATATTTTTTTTCAAAATTTTCAATTTTTTAAATTAAAATTCTATAATTTTCGCAGTACCGCCTTACCAAGATTTACGAAAACACTTAAATCGCCGTACGAGTACCAGTACCCGTACCTCGGTGACATTTACACATCTCCGAAGGGTCTCTCCGATTCCCTCTCCTGCCAACGGACAAGAGGTTGAGTTTGGTGTGAATGACTGTGTGGAGAATGAACGAAGCCGATAGAGAGGGGGTGAGTCAGGTGAATGCTGAGGAAGCGTCCTCCAGCGGGTACAGGTTGGTTCCTTGGCAGAGCTGGGAAGAGTGGAACATGATAAGAGAAAAACTCCTATCTTCCTCTCCAGAGTCCGTTCTAGTCGCGCTCAACAGGGTAACTGCGTGATGTAACTTCCAACCATTTTTGTTTTTCTTCCTTTTTTGAATTTTCTTTTCTTTTTAAGTATCGAAATGGTGAACCAAATCTACTCTGTCTCTCTCCTTCAAAAGGCTTGGTGCTTGAACTTCTTTTTCCTTTTCTTTTCTTGGTTTATCAGATCAAGGCATGGGAAAGTCGCGGCTGCCTACCGATTCCGGTGGCAATTACGGCGGAAATGGTTGAGGCACGGCTAACTGATCCGTATTTCAGGTTGGCAATCTGTGCGTTTTGTGATTGTGATCTTATTTTACTTGAAGTTGAAGGGTATCTACATTGGTGGCGTTGGCGGATGTACACAACGCTGTAATCTTATCTTGACTGATGAATAACCATTTCTCTTTGGTGGACGAAGAGACCAATTATTAGCAGGTTGCTACATTTTACGTTTCTAGGTCTAGTGAAATCTTCAATATTTTTTAAGCAATGATGTAGACGTATTATGCAAGTCAATATTGTGTTATAAGTGTTCAAGTTTTTGATGATATAGATTTTGGAGGAACATACATGTGTTTTATCTGTAAAAATGTTGCGACATATCATTTCTGCTTACTCACACACACACACAAACACACAGAGCACAACTTATTTTTCATTTGCTGCTGTCCGTGTTGTCTGGATGAGATATTTCTTTTTCTTGCTTCATCATTGCTATCACTTATCTGTTCTTTTGATCATTGCTGTGTGACATAGAAAGGATGTGCCGAACAGTGGGTCAAATTCAGAAAAGATGCTTTCCTTGTTATACTCAATGGCAATCATGAGGTACCCATCCTATTCTTTTGCCACCAACTCCCCAGAGTTCAGCTTAAGTTAACCATTTTATCTGATTATGTGGAAGTCATTCATGTTGTAGCTTTTAATAGTTGAATTTCTTAGATTATACACCTCGCTTCCTGCACAATTAATGTATCGGTGGTAAAACTTCTTTGTTCATGAAGGCTTGTAAATGGCTTTGTTGACCAGTCGCAACATAGTACGAAGAAAAGGCTGTCTATTGCAAAGGCTGCTGAAGAAATTGGGCTGCCAAGAATGCTAATTGATATACGACATGGTATGGTTTTTCTTTATGTTTGCAGATTGTATGCTTAGATATGAAAATTATTAATTATACCTTTCATTCTTAAATTGGTGATTCAACAGAATCTTCACATCGTGGACTTCCATCACTTCAGTTGCTCCGTTTGGCTATTGACAAGGTATAACTTGCTATTTATGGGGTTTTCATGGTGCTAATTGTCCATGTGTTCCATTAGTGGCAAATTGAAAAAATGCATGTCATGGAATCATGTTATTCCTTTTGTCAATATATTTTCCTAAATACGGAAGAGGCATTGGTATGTAAAAGTTAGCTAGGTTTAAGATTCAATATAGTGTGCTAGCCAGCTACAAACAACTCAGTTATGTCTCCTGTCAGGCATGCGCATCTGCATATATGCACATACATGTGACATCTATGTGTCTGTTATGTGCGTGTCTGGTGGGCCTGCACTTTTGTGTGTGTATGCAGTACGTGCATGTCCCCTAAGAAGTATATTTTGATCCTCACTCCTCAGTCTTTACATGTCTTTGCTTTGTTGGAAAAGTTACCATGAATACTAACTGTTGAATGAGGTGGAATTATGTTTATTAGGGTTGGGTTTTGGTTATTGCTGATCATTTTATCCCTCTTTTATTCCAGTTGTTGGTGCTGAACTATGTGGTTTTGTGTTCCTGCTCTGACACTTGTCCCAAATACAATTGTTGTTGCATGCTCTATTTAGCTGAGAATATCGAGAGTCCCAGACACTCAAAATTGTCCAGCCTGACAGCTCCTTTTGGCAGTAGCAGAGCCAGAAATTTTTAGATGAGGGGCATTAATTCAATAAATTTTGGACCCTTTAGATAGATAGCAAAACGGTTAAGGGGTACCATATATAAATAAGTAAATGCTTGAGGGGCACCTTATCTATAAATATGCAAATGTTTGGGGGCAACCAATATGTAAATAAAGAAATTTTGTGGGACTGGCTCCGCCCCTGCCTTTGGCATTAACCCCTCAATACTCCACTTGAATTTACTTTTCATTCTTAACCTTCCTGATACAAATGGGCAGACACTTTATTTGGGAAATGTGGTTTTAGCCAAATGGAGATCATCGTTATATTTCAGCATCTCTTCAGGCTTTATGAAAATGAAATAAAACAGTGCTAATCTTGGATATTTCAGGCTCTGAATTGGCTCCAGGATTACTATTGGGAACGTCAGGTGAAAGCAATGCTTGACATTTTCAAGGACATCAATTCTTCACTGTGTAAGATGGCTCAGTGCATAAAAGGTAGTTAAACTTTGTCTTCTAATTTGCAATGAAAATTCAAAGGATGTGTCTTTTGCAGACATTTCCAACTGCCCAGGGTTTAACTATTGCTACTTAATGATGAAAAAATTGTGGCTTTCTCGCTTCATTACATAAAATACTTCTTGTAGATGTTTAATTGTCTGCACATTCTCTTCTAAGTTGTCAAAGTTGCAAGTGGGATAAAAGTTGTTATATACGGGACTCCGTTTTCAAGTTCATTACCATCCCTAGGCTTCACCAACCCTAAGGTGAAGAAGATGTTTGTAAAAAGAAAAGACGGAAAAAGAAAAGGGGGAGAGAGAAAAAGTTGGTGGCTATGTCACATGGGGGCTTCTAAATGGCTGCTGCACCCATCTCAACACTGGTGCTGGTGCTTCTGCGACACAGCACATCCGGTTCAGTCAACCGAACCAAGCTAAAATTGACCATTTTAAATCTTCAAATAACTGAACTATCTCTAACACAAAAGGTTTATATCTCAATAATCAATATAGATAAATGAGGCTACTAAGCAGTTAAATAATTATATGACAAATGATTTATATACATATATACACACAAGTATATATACATCCTCACTGCACCGACGCCTAATTTTTTTTAAAAATTGCTGTATCTGCACCTG
Source organism: Nymphaea thermarum (assembly GCA_011799765.1). Classification (NCBI taxonomy): domain Eukaryota; kingdom Viridiplantae; phylum Streptophyta; class Magnoliopsida; order Nymphaeales; family Nymphaeaceae; genus Nymphaea; species Nymphaea thermarum. Next base: position 148,483 of record JAANDH010000007.1, on the reverse strand, counting down.
CACCAGCATGCGCACCTTGCACCCATGTGACGGCAGTCAGAGAGAAAAGGAGTTGCAAAAAACAATCCAAAAATGAGACTGGTTGAACCCATATATATGGGTCAGAGATTAGTCGGCTGACCAAAAACTAGACTACTAATTAGTAATTTGACCATTCTGATCAATTAGTTGCTGCCTGACAACCCAGGCCAGTCGACAACTGACTAGCCAGACTAGTTGGCTGACTAGTCAGGATTTTGACTACAAATTTTCTGTTATATATCCACAGATGCTGTAACGTCTGGAGAATTTACCTGTATTGCATTAGTTTAGAAGTACTCGTATATTCTTGTGGCATTCTAGTGCACTTCATTCTTTTGCTGTGTGATAGTTACTGAAGTCACCATGCTAAATGATTCTTCATTCTCTTTTTCTTCAGAAAATGTGTTAATCTATTTAATTATCTGCATAGTGTCATTTTTTTTCCTACTTATGATTATTGTTGATGTGATTGAGGTTGTAGGCATTTGTTCAGAACTAAGTTTCTTGAAGATACTGACTGCAGAGCTTTTCCCATTTTGTTTGTCTATTGTCTGTTTTGCATGAAGTGAAGAAGGTCAAAGTGAAGAAAGAGGTACATAAGGCATCAAGGAGCATTATTCTTGCGTACTCCTCATATTCCATGGAAGTAGCAACTTTGTTATTGGAGAAATGCTGGTCCTGTAAATTTAGTCTGTCTGATAGCAGCAAGTTTATATCGACGGTGGTGCCCACAGAAGATGACATGCTTTATTTGGCTGACTTGGATGCATGGAAACTTGTCATAAAAAAGTTATCTCGTAAAAGGATTGATTTACTGCTGGTAATGTTCAAGGCAGCTATGGATAAGATTGACGCCTTTTTGTCTCAAAACACTGAAGATGGTAATACTCCAAATCATCTGATAATATTTTATTTCGAACTTCTGCTGTTAAATTGTAGGGTTAAATATGGAATTCATCATGCCTGAACAAAAAGTGCTAGCAAGAATCCAAGTTTCCTTCTGAAGGAGATACTGTAATATACTCAAAAGTCTTTAACAAAAAAATCGCTATCCAGAATCTGGCAAAATGGAAGGATAAACGAGCTTTTCAAATATACAAAGTGGAAGTCCATACTAATTAATCCATTTGTAGTACTAATCCAGATCAATGGTGTATCTTATTAATTCATTGATTGGTTGAAATTCTATATGCACCTATAATAATTGATTAATTCACTAATTTGTGCAATAGTGACAGCTTGGTGGTACCTGTACAAGGGTTCCCCTTGTAAATATAATCTGAACTACCAAGTTTACTGCTGCCTTCTCACTTTTTCTTTCTTCCACTTGCAGATGTTCAATGTGATCTCTTCATGCCATGCCAGAAACAGAGTCATGAAATAATAGAGAACATTGCTTCTCTTGCCTCTTGGCTCCTTGAATGCCTGAAGGAATTGGTCTATTCTGATTCACTTAATGCTGGTCACAGTGGCGTGAATGATCTTGTTTTGCGTGACACACTGGAGGACTTGCTCCTTGTCTGTCTTGGTAAATTAGTTAGCACCAATTCTATGTTAAACTCATGTCTGATCTTGTCAGATTTGGTTGGGAGAGGTTACTTAACTAAGTTGATCAGGAGGCTAACACAGATGGGACAATCAAACCAAACCGTGGTAGAGATTGACAAGAAGTTGGGGTTTGAACCAGACGATGCATCCATTAATGAAGCAGTGAAGAAGCTGGATATGCTGAAAAAGTATCGACTAGAGGGTAAAGTTAATCTTGTCCACAAAGAAGATGTAGTATGGACCGTGGCCAAGTCATGGAGACCCTGCCCAATTGGCATGTTACCATCTTTGGGCTCTGCTGGAAGGCTGCCTATGCTTGATAAGGCCAGTAAGGTCCCTGCATGTCCAGAAGCGATCAGGACAAGCTGTAAACGGCATGCAAGCCATGAACTGCAAGACCTGGGCCTCCGCAGCAACAAGAAGAGAGAAAGTAGGGAAGATCGCTTATCCGAGACCTTGGTAGAGTTTGAAACAGATGAATTTGTGCATGATGAATCACAGTTGCATGAAAGTAAAATGACGACTGAAGGCGGTTCTCCAGAAAAAAGTTTATCGCCCCTTAAGGGCAAACTGCTAATTGATGGATATCTGCAGCATTGTGGACCCGACATCTTGCACGCTATTCAGTCTAAGGTGAGCATCTTTGATAGTTCATCGTGAACCGTGGCTCACCGAAGGTTTAGTATCGTTCTATAACTAGATATAACAGTACCTGACTTCTCACCATTTCTTCCCCTTGGACGTAAAATTTTGTCAAGCTCCTTTCATATTCTTTCTTCAATATTTTGTCCCTTGACGTTTCTGTAACTGATTTTATTTAAGATCACAAAGGTTGTGCTTGTGGATATGCTAGTGTTTTCGTCATTTCATGGTTTTTAGATGTCTGCGATCATTCCTCATTCATTTATTACTACAGAGAATGCATATAAAATCCACTGAAAACCATGCAGTTTATGATTTATAATGTTCTGTCTGTGATGATGCAATGTGATCTGAAGTCAATTGCAATTCATATGGGTCATTAACATAGCATGAGACTTGTACAGTCTGCATTTACATTCTCCGAAGACCGAGAGAACTGCTCAAAGCCACACCTTTTTTACAGTGCTAACTGAATTGGCAGTAATATGTACAGAGAATAGCAACAGTGGATGGAACAGAATCCTCATCCAAGATAGGTAGTCTATGCTTCCACGAGGTCAGGCTGCTACGCCCAGAGTACGAATTCCATGTCTCTCCATGTGACCAGAATCAACCAGCCGCTTCAACATATTCGTAATGGTAGGAAACGATCTGGTTGCCAGGGAGAGGATGCCAGTTAACTGCAATTGAAACAAGCTATTATGACTGGAAAAATCTTTTCGGCTACATTTCATCATTAATATAAAGGAAGTAAGTTTGTTGCAAAATTGAGCAGTCTTTTGGACATACAAACATTAAAGGGTTTCACAAGAGGGATTCGGCGTCATGTTCAATGGAGATGGAACCATCGAATACACAAAAGAGCTAATACTGACTACCATTCTATTCAGTTTTTACTTACAACTCCATAGCGAAACTCTTCTTGTATGTCCAGCTGGATCCATAAAGCTTTAAGCAGTAAGCCCACTATAAAGCACACTCCTATGTAAAGAGGGTTCCTGCTCAAATATCATGTAATGTCAAGCATTGGGAGGAACAGATACTACGAAATGCATTTGTGTCCATTAGAGAGATAGAAAGAAAGATGAGGTCCGTTAGAGAGAGAAGGATGAGATTAGCTGTTACCTTAAGAGTGCCATAAATTCATTGAAGCCTAGAACAGCCATGGCAACAATTGCCCAGGGAGGTGGTAACCAGTTGTGGCTTCTCTTGTATGCCTCCTGAATAGCAACCAAAGAGAAATGAGGTATTACTGACAAGATGCAGGGTACACAGCTTCAAGACAAAATACTACTCCAGATAGGAGGTGCAGGATATCATCTCAATTATTGTGCTGATTGATGTAGAAATGCTTGTTAAAATGGAAGCCGTCAAGCCCCATTACACTGTAGGCTCCCCACCTTCAAAATTGCCCCCACGATCATTAACAGTTATTCAGCAGGTAATAAGCCATCTATAAAGCATAAAGTACTGACAGATGAGCAGAACAAAATCGAAATCAAGCTCCTGTTTGTTTGACATATTAGCATGAGGTCCGGTCAGCAAATGAGCAATGGAGGATTCAAACTGGAGGTGGACAGGGCTGAACTTCTCACTCAAACAATGCATATGAAAAAACTTATGGGAGATGGCTAAGTGAAATATGTAGATGACATAATTAACGGAATGAATTAGATTTCTACTAAGTCAGGTTCACAATGTCATCAATCAACAAATTGGCACAGAAGTCACAGTTAATACTGAAAAAATAAAAATGGGAGGAATGATTTGCATTTTATGAAGGAAACATGCCTGGGCAGATACAGCCTGCGCAACCAAATACTCTGTTTGTGCGTTGAATTGTCTCCACAAAGTTTTGCATTGGACAGGCGTAATCAGGGTCATGTTTGGAGGAACCTGGTCCAAAAAACTTAGTAACACTTTGATGTACTGGCAACACTTTCATGTGTTCGAGCACATTATTTGAACAAATACCTCTTCCCATGTACTTGACGCCAATGGATCGCCATCTGCAACTATCCTCCTGTCCTGATTCCCTCTACCAGCATCTAGTAGAGAGGAAAAGAGGGTTTTCTCTATTTTATCTGGCTGTCCATCCAACCTTATGGCAGCCAAGACCGCTAGCAGCTTCAGTGCCTGAAATATGTGACGCAACGGATCAAGCATTTCTAGAACAAATAAGTTTGGGTGTTAAACAACAGATCAACACTCATTGCTTTACCGCAGCACGAGAATTCTTTGTGATTGAACGAATATCTTCTTTTCCTGTCCAAACTCTTGGTATTGAGTCATGACCATGGCTAAATACCATTGCAAACCTGAAAAAATTTCACGTGCTACAGCAAATCACAATAACTCAAAAAGTAAAGTGAGTCAGAGGAGAAAGCGGTGAAGGTGGCACAGAAAAATAATGGAAGAGGCTATTTGTTAATAAAGTAGTTACCTGTCTTTCATACGAACAAGAACTGTTCCAGCTTCCTCTTTGGTTTTCGTCTCAACCATATTTCTTCCATTATAAAAAAAATTCTGTTTTATTTTGTCAAAAATTACACTGTCTAGTTCAAAACCAGCAAGGTCTGAAGACAAATCACATACAGCAGACTCTGTCACACGCTTAAGGAGGTTTGTTATGGATGCCCACGTCTTCTCGTTAGCAGCATCAAAAAGAGAGTCAATGGGTTCATCAAGAGCTTCCGCAAGCTTTTCCTATTGGAAGTAATTCCAATATCACTAGTTTTGTCATCAAGATTCAAGACTCGACTTAACGGCAAAGGAGAATACAATTTGAAACTAAAGAAAAGGTCAACAAAGGCACAATATGATCACTCTTATGGCTGAAGCCAATGCAACATGCCTCATGATGAGCTATAATTTCAGACACTTTGGCAGTTCTTAGAGAAGCAACATATGTGTCAATATCACGTTGAAGCTTCTGACGGAATTTGGAAGGATCCCAGCTAGCTTGTCTAATCGCTGCATCTGAAAGGAAAAAAAAAAGAGAAAGATTCAATTCCTTATATATACCAGATATTGCATGTTTTATAAAGATGTATTCACATGTTTTCCACAGAGAGGAGCATAAGCAAACTTCAGTCTATTGCTCCATAGAAAGTAGAAATGGAAACTTGGTTTTTTAGTAACATTCCCAAAGATTACATGATTATGGGAGTGTTTCTTTCTGATCCAGAAGAAGCAAGGGTTCATGGTAAAAGATACCCAGGTCTGTGTTTTCTTTTACTAAGATTGAAGCTAGTTTCAAAGAAACAGAAAGGTGCATCTAATTAAATTGCCAATGGTTTATCATTTGATTTTACTGATAATGAAGTAACAAGCTCTCATGATAAAGTCACAAGATTTCTATTTCTATTTGCTCCAGAAGCATATATAAAATCTCCAACACACTGCTTCATTGTTTCATCATATTCATCAAAGCAAATCTAGTTTTTTTGTTATAAGGGCTCAATGAAAGCCTATAAGATTTAGTCACAAATAATGTTTCGCGAGGTTTTTTTTGGGTATAATACGGTGAGCTTGAAAAAACGAGAAAAATATGGTAAATTTTTAAAAATTAAAAAAAACTAAAAATAGGGGGAAAATAAAATAAGTGAGAAACTAATAACATAAACATAAAAAAATAAGTAGATTTGCAACAAATAAAAAAATAGAAAATAAAAAAACTCTTTGGCATTAAAAAAACATGCAAAAATGAAAAAAAAACGTAAAAAAACATGAATAACACAAAAAAATGCATTTTTTTTTTGTTTTTAACGTTTTAAAAAAATGCGTTTTCTTTTAGTTTTACACGGCAATTTAATTATCACATTTTTGTATGTGTGTGTGTTTTTTTTTAAAAAATTCACGTTTTTTGTGACACTGGAACATTGTCACAAGTATTAATTCTCACGTCTCCAATCCATCAACAAATTTTTTGTCAGGTATAAATCATAAAGTTTGTTTTTCCATGCTACTGCGGGATTAAAAAAATTAAAATATAAAAATAATAGAAAATATGATTTTTAGAAGTTTTGAGTTTTCTACTAATTTTTTCTCAAGTATCGGTATTGTTCAAAATCATGGTATTGCTGTGTTCCATTGAGACAATAAGGCCCTATAGAACTGGGAAAAACCAAGTTCCCAAAGTCCTGCTCAGATCAATCCAAGCACTTCTTTAATCTCGGATCACTTGCATTCACAAGGCCGATTGATGGATTCAAAGCTTGTCTAGGTAAATATACTTCTCACCAAAATTACCATCCACAAACACTCCAAGGGGTTAGTCAAACTGAAGATATTGCAGGTCATGTTCCTACAAACAAAAGAAATAATAGATCAAACCAAGAGGCCATGTACAGGCTAAGTAGCTGGCTGTTTTTGCCATTACAGATCTAAATCTGTAGGAGTCAGATCAGCTAAATACACAAGGAATCTGATCCATTACCATTCATGCCATGCACGAGACACCATGGCTTCCTCTGTAAGAATCTTCTATGTTCAATGATAGATATTGCAAGTTTTGACCAACTTTTGAGGAAAAAACTAATTAAGCAATCAAAGGATTTTTTTATTAAACATTTCATCAGAATGATGCTTTTTTGGAAAACATCATCTTCTAAGTACCAGAAAGTACAGCTTTATTAGATATACCTGTGCATCCATGATCAAACTCAAGAAGAACAGTGTGGATGCAACCATGAACAGCTGTTGCAAAACCTTCTCCGCTTTTTAGTGATTGGTCAAGCATATCCTTGAATCTATCTACAGCTTTGGAACGAAGATGTCCCAACATGGCTTGATAGGCAGGATGAACAAGCTAGAAAAATCAGGCATGGAAGTCAATGAAAAGGCAAACGTACCAGTTGAAAGCGGGTATGAAAAAATGAAATTAAGTTGGAGAACAGTAGTAAGATAATGATAAATAATAACTAGCAAAAAACAGATGTGCCATGGAACTAGAGGATTCTAATGCTTCTCATTGCTATTCCCTAAGAAATGAAATAAAGCATTTATATCAAGACCCCAAGGTCACACAGAATCCATCATAAACATAAAACTATAATCATAACTTCCACTGTTTGTATCAGTTGCCTATGAGATGCTGAACCTGTCAATATATGTTAGTTAGGATGGTCATGGGGAGAAACAAGCATCAACAAGGCAAGCTACAACAGGGAATTGCTAATAGTCAACAGAACAGAGAGTACTTGTATGATGGTTTTGCTTAAATTTTTAGAATCTCAGGAATAAGTGAAGCCCCTCCCAGTATCACTTTATCAGTTAGCAGGAGGAAGGTTTCAAGTGCCAACTTGTCATTCTGCTATACCCGTAAGTATCAACATTGAAAAATCAAAGGTTCAGAAAAATTACCATTTAAACTATTTAACCAGAATGGAAATCAATTGGGGACTCAGCAGACAAATGTATGTACCAGAAAATCCTAGATTTAGCAGTAACATGAATGGATTGGAGTTGAATTCAGGTAGTGTTAAAGATGGAATTGCCAAACCTGTTATGGTTGCCATGCCAATGCCACTTGGTTGGTGTTTTAACCTACTTTTATTTTTCAGATCTGGATATGAAGGTAGAACAAGATATTACCCATCCAAAGTACTGTTCTGGAAGGATCACCAGGTTTATTCTTTGAATTTTGATCAAAATTTCGATATTAATATCCAAAAATGTAATATGTCAAGATGTACCTTGAGCTGCTATGACACGCAAAAAACAATTTACATTGGTTATTCGATGCACTCTTCCAAAGTGTTTTGCTGGCACAAGATCTTTGCATCATATGAAGATAGACGACATGCATCAGAATTGGTGCTCTATTTGCTCCCTAATTGTAAATTTTCCTGAATTTTTTGGATGATGTACTCCATAGGAACCAAATGGAATAATCATTATTTTCATAAAAACATTGAAAGTCGCTTAAGGGTAAGAAAATAAGAAAAGGTGTAAGATGCTAATTCTATTCGAGACATCTTAAAAGGACTAGAGCATTAAAAATTAGGATAAGATCTTAAAATCACAAGCATTTCTCAATGATATGAAAAGGTAAATGCTGGAAGCCTGGAGCGAACTGGAAATACAGCCTACATGCAATGCTCCACATTCTAATTGTCTGCGTTTCTCCAATCTTACACCTTCATCAAAATATATAGCTTCTGCATCATACCTAGTAACAGAAAGAAAGTCATATGACGTTAATAAACAAATGCATCCACTCCTGCACCTAATCTCTCATAACATTTTATATCTAGACAAGGCCTTCTCCCCTTAATGAGCAAGCACACAGACAACTACTAACTGATTCCTTTAGGACATAAAAAGGTAAACCAGAAGTATTATATAGAAATATGGAATCAAGGCATCATACTGATAGTGGAGAAGAGGCTAAAACAAGATACAGAGAATAAACACAAAAGTATTCAACAGCTTACTCCAGCAGGTAAGATTCTATCAAGGAGCTAATCTTCTTTCCAAAGCCAGATACTGGACCAGACTGAAGAGCTTCATCAATCTCTAACCAGCACTGGGGCCAACATATAAAACTCCATAAAATTTTAAACAACATAAGAGCAGATAGCTGCATATTGATGTTCTTGTGAAATGACTGATACCTCATCATCAGTGAATTTATGAAGTTTCTCATTTGCAATCTCCTCACACCGAACTGTAGCGACCATAACCTAGAAAATTGTACATTTTTTATTCCAAAATATGAATCAACAATCATCAAAATTAAATAAAAGAACATAAATGGGACTCAAGTGCCTTATGTGCTGGAAGATCCAGGTCCTTGTTTTCCCGTATAATTTTCCATATCTGCTGTACACTGAATGAAAATGCTGAAGATGGAATGACAGCCTGTCGATCACCTGCAAGTCCACCGGGGGCAATCGAATGGTAAAATCGCTGCCTCAAGTTTGCAACCTGAGTAAGAAACATTTTTAAATGTCAGCATAGTGACTATGGTTCAAAACATAATCTGTTCAAACGGCAGAAGCATAGTGTAATATGGAGTTGTACATGAATAACCTGAAAAAAGATGTAGAAACCCAATATTAGCGAGATGGGAATTCAGTAGCTATACCTGCTCCTTGAATTGATCTTCCTTCTCCTCATAACTAGACAACGCTGTAACTTCTACCTGCATGACATGAACAATGTAAAAATTGCATAAAGGAAACTCACAATTGCAACAGTAAATCAGAAATTACGCACCCTAAAAAATTCACTGAGTGGAGTTCCCTTATGTGCTTGTGGCCTTGGAACAGCATCCCATATCTGCATAGATAACCATTATGCTTACCATTGAACGAAGATAAAGAATAATCTTACATGACACCAAAAGCGAATGTTTTCAACTACAAGTGGCAAAGCATATAATAAGGACACTAAGAACCTTATGAATGTCTTCCCTTAGAATAGGTTCCAAACGTTCCAATGGTGTCTGCAGGAAAGCCAAAACTAAAGTTTCAAACGCTTACCAGCACACAAGTTATTGACACCTACAATTCATGATAGAAATGCAAACCTTTGTTTTATCTCGAATAACAAACAGTAATGTAGTCTTACGAGGAGTGAACAAACGCATCATGACCTGTCAAATGGAAAATTTTCTTACCATGTGACTCAGAGACAAAATGCATGCAGTTGTAAATTAAAATGTACCTGAAATACTGTCTTTAGAAGAGGCTTATTTGCAGCATGCTCCCTACCAATATCATGACACCACCTGGATAGATGACATGACAAATTCCAAATCCCAAACGTTTTATAATCTTATATGTGTGTGTGTGTGTGTGTTATGTGTCCCATTTTTGTGCATGTGTGCTGGTGTATCCAATGTGTGCTTGCATGCCTTTATGCACGTGAATGTGAAGAGAGAGAGAGAGAGAGAGAGAGAGATAATAACATAATAAAAACAAGACTTACATATTAATCAACAGTATATCAGAAACCGCCAAAGCAAAAAGAGCACTCTGCTTCTCAAATGTAGTGTCATCCTGAAATGGAAGGAAAAACTCATTCATCTCCGTAGTTATATTCACGTGCATTGTGCAGACATGATCATAACAATGACTAACATGCAAACCTGCACGCACAACAAAATCTTGACCTCCTATAACATTTCAAAATATGTTTAAGATATATTTTTAAAATCCTCAGTATTATTTCAGTGAAATGCTCATGGTGAAAATAAGCTACGTGATGTTCTCTGTTTACGTCTTACTATCTGGATAATCCTGCTTATCAAGCTACAAAATATAAATTGCGTTTATGAACAGTTAAATTACATCGTTTTGATAAGTTCTTTTCCTTGACCGTCTCAGAATGTGTCGGAAAATTACCTCTCCTCTTTCCCTCCCATCAGTACCCTCCAAATCCATCACAAGTGTTGTAGGCTCAATTCCCACGCATTTTGCTAACCATATGCCCTTGGTAGTTTGATTCCTAAAAGAGAAGAAGTTTATTTGCAGATTGGAAGCTTGATTAAAATAAGCTAATGTGAAATCCCTAAAAACTTTGTAGCCACAACCAAAAAGTTACGCAAGAAAGCATCCCAAGTTTGAGAAATCATTTACCAGTATTTTGACAAAGAAAGATGAAGAAGACCCACCTTCCTTTGAAGGCATCCATCTCCCTGAAGTTTGTGTGGAAAAGATGGTTCAACAGCGTGCTCTTCCCTGACCAAAAAAGTCAGTCATGAGTACCATGAGACGAGCGAAGCCATTCACTTAAGACAACATGCTCCAAGTCTCTTCTAGCCTTTGGTGGCTCCTCTACTAAATAATTGAAGGCAAGGAAAACCGCCTTCTTCTTACAGAAAGCGATTCATGTATAGGTCCTGGAGAAGTAATGCCTCAAATCACTTGGAACAACTTTAACGAATTCCATCAAAAACATGATAAGCAAGCCAAAAAACTAAGATGGATACTAACCGCTGCTTTGAGGGCCCATAATGGAAACCACAGCATAAGAAATCCCGCGTTCGGCCAAGTTAACAGCTTTCACGAAATGTTGGAGCCCAGAAACGTTAAACACACCATTGCGATCAATCAATTGAGTGGAGCAGCACTCGTCACTCATCCTGGGACACCAAATTTTTATTCATTACCAAACGTTAAAATACCAAAAATGTAAGAAGTAAATTGGTTCAGCCATGTATCAAAAAAAGCAGGACAAGTTAATATTAAGCTCTACTATTTAATAGAGGGTACCAGTTTATCCTCATTCTAAAAAATAAACTGATGTAAGGGAAGGATGACCGAAGGTGGTTGGACAAATATTTTCACCTTCAAACTTGATTGACCACGCCATCGCTAGTGAACAGGACACAAGCCGTACTTATCCCAAGTTGTTTACGATTCATCCCAGACGAAGTTTGTCTCCATCCCTGATATTGATGGGAGCCAATCTAATTTTCTTCTTAAATTCATCTACATCTTGGCGGTTGGACGCTACGTTGAAAAGTTTTAGTTTGATAGTCGTCACCTCTTCATGATAAACTAAAAAACGGTGGAAAAATCCAAGTACTATAAAGGTAATTTCCTGAATAATTTCCCTTGAATCAGACGATTCGAAGAAGCAAAAGAATACGAATTCATATGGGTGTCACGAATATAGGTAACTGATGAACGATTAACCAGCTTCAGTATGAGCAGAAGAATCATCACGACTCACGAGGAACTATAGTTTGAAGGGTGGTTACTTCAGAGACTCGCTGAGAGGACAGAGAAACGCAAGGAAATCACCGAGGAAAGGAATTGACAAATAGAGAAACTCTAACGAACAGAGCACCGACCTTGAAAGGGCGATCTTTCGGACGAGTCCGTCACGGGAAATGCGCTCTCTCTCTCTCTCTGGTGCATCATATGAAGGCGGTCCAGAATGCAAACAGTTCGGATAATGAACGATCCAAACTGAAGCGGGTTTGCCTTCAATATACCACGCTTTGCTCCGAGAGGGAGAGAGAGAGAGGGGTGGACTTTTTTTTCGTTTTTTTTTTTTTTACAGGGGAGTTGAGAAAAAGTGGAAGAAAAATAAGATCCACAACAATCAGTTGCCCCTTTGCCCGTCATGGCCTGATGATCTTCTATATATTTTCCCATGTAGATATGGATAAGTACTAGTACGTGTAATATATGGGACCCCAATTCCATAAAAATCTTTACTAATTGAACAAAAATCGAATTTGGCAAAGTTTGGCTTCATTTCGTAAATCCAATCTCAATTTTCAGTAATGTCTGATAACATCCCTTTTAATAACAATCAACTAAGGGCTATCATTCCATTTATGGTTAAGGATGAAACCCTCTCGCACTCTCAAGATTAAGAAGAAGAAAAATAACCAATAGAACAAGGGAAGTCTATTAAATTGGGATCAGGCTGCACGCTTTTCTAACAATTATTAAATGCTATAGTTGCAATTGGTCTCAAAATGGTTCATGTTAACTTAGTAGTTGAGTTGAGAAGGTAAATTAGCGCAACCATTTGCCTAAGCGTAGCGCCGTAATATTCAAAATAAGGAGTCTTAAAGAACTCAGTTTGATTGCCAAAGGGGGAAAAAAAAAGTTGATTCGTTCTCTCTTTTTCTTCTACTTGCCTTTCTGCTGTATGATTGATGACGATTTGTCGAGAAAAATTTTTTCTGTCATTTGTAAGGCAAAATAACAGTCTATGTCAAAAGTTTTGTCATTGACAAAATTTTTTCTACTTATAATCATATTATTAGGCAAAAGGAGTGGGCCTGGCGAACCTTTTGCCTTCAACCAACAACTCCTTGCCTATAATAATTGTTCACTTGAACCACTTTACACGAAATGTGGTACAAGTATAGTATTTATGCTTACTTTGGATGTCACCCCACCTAGCTAAGAAGCAAGATGACTTGTTCAATAAGAAAATATCGATACTGAAAAATTGGTTGTGATTGTTACATCCATATTTATGTTCACTTTGACATCATGATTATACGGCAGACGATAGAACAAGCTACATCATGGTTGATCCCACAAACAGTAGAACTTATGACTTCCTGTACACCTTGGTCCTAATAATCGAATTAATTTGATGTTTAAACCAGGTTTACTTTACTTTCAGCACCAGATAATTTTCTGGAGTACCTAAATTTCCCTCCAAACAAGCTTAATTGTTTTTTGACCTTTCATTTGATACCTATAGAATTGTTCTTGTTAGGCTTTAACCTTTGATAAAACTTTATATTTTGATGATTGTGTTGTAAAATTTTCATAATATTTTTCTCATTCAAAGCTCAAATTTTCTGCACATCGGGCTAGGTGGGTCAACTTGGAACTTTGAAAAATATTCGAGGAGGAGAGTATTCGATGAGCCAAGACCAAGGCAATGGGGAGGGTTTCTTGACAAGGGAGACGTAATGAATGAGTTTTGTAACAAGAGTCGATCAGAAACCGGTGTTTTCAGCTCAAGTCCTTATCTCGTTTTGAGTAAAATAACAACAGAAGTAGTCTTAAAATTTTCAAAACAAAAATGCAGGTGAAAAGATCCATCCAGGACGATTTGCTACGGGCAATCGGCCAAGTCTCACTGTGTACTTTTCTAAAATGATTCAGCACTGGCAACGATATCGATGATATTGTCATGTGGATCAAACAATGTTCAAAGTTCAAATTTGGCGTCCGAATTGATGTTAAGCTCAGGTTGTTACAAGAAAGGGAAAAGGTAACCATCCGAAATCAGATCCTTCGAACTACATAAATACTTTTCTTTCTACAGTCGGCGTTCTGCCTTATCCCGTCCTCTAGTCGTCACAAAGGATTTAAAGCAAGCACCTTTTAGAGGCGGCAGTACACTTTCATTTTCTTTTTCTCATGAAGGGAGAGTCAGTGAAAGGTGTGATGCAGGAAAAAATGTAGGCGTTGCTGACGGAATAAGAACTCACAATGAACTACAGTGAAGAAAACTGACAGGTCCAACAGGTCCTGTTACTTCTTGAAGCCTGTCACCGTGAATCCAGTGTCGAGAGATGACTGTGATTGTAAACTGGTACGAAGGATAGATTTCATCTGTTGAAGATAAGAAGAGGGATCATAGATGAGAACTACAAGACGTGGCACAGAGTTGTGCTGCTTAATCCTCCAGTCATGGAACCGTGCAGTCAATATGAAAATGGTTGATGCGCAGACATCAAAAAACCTGTTAAACTATAGGAAAATTTGGCAAGGCTGCTTTTGTCTTCTTCACAGGGACCCATCTGGTGGTGTAATCGTGCAGCAGGACTACATCTACTATTTTAAATAACTATGAAGCTTGTACACGTTTGACTCGTTTCAAAAACTTCTGGATATAACGATCTAGCAATAATAACGGAAAGTGGTAGACTTCAAATCAGTCAGCGCATCACAGAGAATCACTGATGGGAAATTCAATTGCTGCTAAGATGAGCCCAACACTTTTTCACGAACGTCATTTGCACAACTATACGTAAAATTACAACCCACATAAAGGGGCAGCTTGCTGTCCAACTAATAGAAATCATGGTAAAAATGTGCTTGTTTAAGACATACGCCTGCTAGTTTCCGTGATCTGACTATGAACTGAACTAGGTTTTCATATTCGATAATCTCATTAACCATCATTCCAGAGAGACCAGAAAGGAAGCCTTATGTGATTGATTCTTGGGCACATTTGGTTACAGTCAAGTTCTTTGTATAACAAATCGAAAAAATAAAATAAAACGAACATGTTACATTCCACACAAAAAGACATTGGAGACAAATCAGCAGACACAATCAGAGGATGGAAGTAAAGCAAGAATTTTACATAAAAGGGACTGGGTGCAATGCATAAGCCAGCAGATGCAGTTGGGAGATTGTCATGCACCATTTTCAGCAGATTCCAGCCTGGCTCATTACTTGTTGATGCAGAACCAGCCTGTCAAGCTCTGTGCATTATTCTTTCTACTTTCAAGAAGATCACACACTTCAAAAATACAATCATGACGGAGGGTAAGAGGTAGAGTTAGTTCCTGTTGCCATATGCCTGCAATCAACCACACATTAAACTAGATGATCAGAGTGCGTAGATGAAGTTGAACTACTGCTGCCATATTCTGACCCGAAAAGATTTCAGAAAACTACTGCTGCCTTAGAATCCAATCAAACTGAGTTGAGCTGCTATATTAAAAATGGTATTTTAAAAACCAGAAAAGCTTTCAAAATTTAAAAAAACTAGAAAAACGATCTAAACAAAGGAAGAGCAAATGCAGAAGATTATAATTTGCAGGGAACAACGTCAATAAGCAATGTAACAAGAAGCAAACAGTAGCTAACAAAAGCCTAAACAGAAGAAAGAAAGCAGACTTGGGCCCTTGGAATTAGGGGGTGACTCAGCCTAAAATGCCTGCTGGGATTGGTTCTAATAACATTGGTTTGATTAAAATCAATTCTACTTTAAACTAGATATGACGCTCAGTTACTAAACTTCTCCTTGCATCATACTGACCTCTATGGCAACCAAAGATCTGCAGTAATTGGTGTTTGTGAGCACAGAGCAGGACGAACCACATTCACTATCTTTTAGCGACATTGCTGATCTGTCAAGCTTGATGGGACCTGTATACTGATAGCCTTTGCACGTTGATCCTACTTGTGAAGATGATCTCTGCATCCGGATGCCGCGAGGCACGCTCCTGCTCTCCGTAGACGTTTTTTTCCTAGATGATGTTCTCTCATATGTTTCAGGCCTCTGCTTTGGTGCACTCTGAGACCGTGCCTTAGCTCGAGAAGATTCTGTGTTAGCCATGTAACTGGGGCAAGAACTGTAGTCGTTGGAAACCGACTCTGCATACTCGTGTCTAGGAGCTCCAAATAAGCCTCTGCTTGAATATGGCCTAGACATGGCTGAGAAGAACTGTGGGCTACTCTGTGTAGTAGCGAATGAGAACTCCTCAAAGTGTCCACTGCAGGCTTTTGGGCTGAGATCAGTGTATGCAGTTGAGGGTGCGGGAGATTGAGCGCGGTCCAGCTTTGGAAGAGGTGGTAGGGACCTCTTGTGTGCAGAGAACATCTGCTCAGATTTATCATACGATCCTGAATTGCTTATCCTGCTCTTTGAAATGACCATGCCCTCGCCAATATCCATCTCAACAATTTTTATGTTCTCATCTGGACTTCTGTCCATATCCTATATGAACAAAGTACAAAATGGCAAATCAGTTGCTAATTCATCATCAAGCTGCATAATAGGTTATTGGCTTTTGAACCCTAAAACTTGCTCTGTTTTTGTAAATTCAGCAAATTCCATAGGTGTATTAAATCAATCTGCACATTGATACATTCTGCTATTAGCATGTTGTCATACTCAGAAACAACAAATTTTGCACATTTAACAAGGTAGATGACCGTCAAATCAAGGCGGGCTGCTTCGGGAACAGGGCTTACATAAGAATGTCTATATCGGTGGTGGTGTTCATGAGTTGATCGCCTGTGAGTAGACAGCCTCTGAGAAGAAGGTGGTGATTCATCAACATTTCTAATTCTCTGAGCCCGAGCTCTAGCCTGCACGGTTACGAGCGCCTGCATACACCTGAGAGTAGCTGCTGCCTGTTTCCTCACCAGGTGACCTCTCACTAGTGCCTGCAACCTCACCAAACCTTTTAGTGCTCTCAAGGCCTTCTTTGCCTGCATGGAACACAGGGTTGAGGGGAGTCACTAATTTTGAAAGAGGGAGAGAGAGGCGCGGGGAGAAATGTTAGGATTTGCTACTCTCAAACCTATTAACAAATTAAATTGATTGAGAGAGAGAGAGAGAGAGAGAGAGAGAGAGAGATGCATGGACAGGTAAGAGGAGTGGCTAATTTGTATCTGTTAACAAGAAAATGAGTTGTGAGACGGGAGGGGGTCGGTAACCAGATGAGCACGAAAAGCCGACTGGATCTTGATGGCAGCGGCTTCTTCAGCAGCAGTTGGCCTGCGGGGACTGGCAGTCAGCCTGATGACAGCAGCGGCAGCTTGAGCAGCAGCTATGGCGGCATCAGCAGCCGCAGCGGTGGCGGCAGCGACGGCAATAGCATGTTTCCGTTGCTCACTTTCAGATTCGCAGACGGATATGATAGAACCGGATGTGGTAGTATTGGCAGCAGCGGCAGCAATCGAATCTGCAGAATTCGAATCCTTGTGAGTAGATCTCCTGAAGCTCCATCTGCGCTTCTCTTTTGGAGGCTGACTTGCTGCGGAGGTGGATTGATTCTCAGCCAGAGAAAGACCTTGGCTCTCCTTGTCCTTCTCTTTCTCCTTCTTGCCGCTGCCCAAGAAGCTTCTCAGCCATTTACTGGTCCTCCCCATTACTGCTGCTACATGAAACTAATGAAGACTGAAGGGTATTTTGTATGAGGAGCAGCAGCCATTGCGGGAGATCGACAGAACAGAAGAATCAACAAGCTGGCTGCGTAGACATGCTAGAGAAGACTCTCTCTCTCTCTCTCTATTTTAATAATACCGTATCCATCCCCTCACTGTCTATAACCTGCTGGCCCTGCTCCCATTATATGCCCTTCATGTTTATGTGCTGCAGTCTTCCTTCATTGGCTTTGGTTTGACTCTAGTGTTGAAGGCGACGGCTTCCTTCCTTTTTCCATTTTCTTTTATCTCTTATAATATGTGGCAGCCTAATTTATTGAGAGAGAGAGCCCACCAGCCAGTGTTCAGAGCACAAGAAGTTATGGTTTGAACTGTTCATGACTTAAGGATCACTCTCATCTTTCTCAAAGCTGACCAAATTGCCCGCACTTCATTGTCCTTAGGTTGGTTCTGCTAAGACAATTCTGTAGTTCCTGCAAGTTGGGTCCCTTGTGAAGTTAAGGCAGACTGTTCAGCGTTCCCCCTTGACCTTTCTCTCGCACACACTCAGTTCCATGAGTTCTCAGAGGTAGCTCTTTTCTGGTATTCTTGGGAAGGGAAGGGCTGTGTGCTGGTAACTTGGTGTCCCTCCCATCACCAATTAAGAGACAAACTGGAGTCGTTGTCAAGTAAAGCAACAGGTCAGAAGCCATGTGAGATGGCGAGGTCGGTTTCCACACATGCTTACAGGTGGGGATTCCCTCCCTGCTGCAGAAGCCATTATTTGGTATTTAATATCCCCATCAAACTTCTGCATCGATTGAGTTTCCTTGGGTCTCAGGCTCCAAATCTGGTATTCCAACACTACCAACTCCCCTTCATTTCCAATAGAAGTTATCATCTTATATATGTGTGTCTCTTTGTGTGTGTCGGTGTGTGTTTGAAGAAAGAGAGAAAGAGAGAGCGTGTATGTGTTTGAGGAGGGCGGGGGGGAGGGAAAGAGAGAGAGAGAGATAATTTAATTGTTGCTTAGTATTTAGTGTATGTGAAGAGAGAGAGAGAGAGAGAGAGAGAGAATTTAATTTTTGCTGAATTTTTAGTGCATGTGAAGAGAGAGACAGCGACAATCTAATTGTTGCTTAGTTTTTAGTTAGGTTCTTTTCAAGTGGGTCATTTTTGAAATCCAGTTTAATGGAAAGTTGGGTTGGCATTCACATGCATCCTCCGCCTTGCTTTCTACTGTAGCAATATGCTGGTTGCAGGGAAGCAGCAGTATTTCTATATTCATCCATCTGTACACAATTTTGTTTCTTTTTTCTTAAAATATCTTTCCATGGACGAGCTTGCTCATGGGTTTCGTTTCCTGGGGCTAAAAAAGATGAGCCAGGCCAACTATTTTACAGCAGAAACGTGATCATTGGGTTTCCACAAGCTCAAGAAAATCATGATCACTGAAGAACGTGATCAGCACAGATCCCAACTTCAGTCAACAGCAATCTTGACCAAGATTAGTTTCATGGGCTCAATAAGCGCCCAGATCGGGGCAGATTAGGCGCAGGTGAATCGGATTCCAGACAGCTAAGTACATAAGAAGGCAGGTTGCATTAATTTGTAAGCCGGATAATACAACAGCTTAATTTTTTGTGGTATCCACATGCAAGATTCAAGCTGTTGCGCTTCAAAAATTATTGAAATCCTTAGTCTCATCAATCTTCATTAGACATAGAAGAAGGTAATCTTGTACTTTTTCTAAATAAAAATATGATGTGCCTGATTAATAGGCCTCTGAGTTGAGTCAATTAGGATACAACTAAGTCCAGCACATATTTGCAGCCCCAGATATGACCAGGTGGCAGCCACTCCCCCTTCTCTCTTCCATGTTTCTCTCCTTGGTGGGACTATGAAGTTATACCTGTTCACTGGCACATGGCAATAACCATGGTGTTGAATATCGAAAAATAATCCAAGAAATATTCAGATGCCTTACGCTTCTCATAGAATTGAAACTCGAGTTCTTTCTATGCGGATTCGTTCTATGAACTTGGTTGGTGAGAGAGCCTTTTCATGGTCCCTCTCTCTTACACAGAAAAACATGATAGAACCCAAGCAACCCACAACAAAAAGATCAACAAGAAAATTTTAGAGTAACCAAGTATTCAGTCCTCTAGATGTATCTCAGATTTACATATTCTATTAACCTTCTACCTGAAACGATCTTGCCAAACAGGAAAAAAAAGGCGGTGAAGTGATGTCGACCTAACTAATCTGTGCAGCCAATATCGAACGATCCACAGTAAGTCCATCTACAGAGTTCAGTTTACGAGTCAAGTCACCGTAATGATCACATCTTGGAAGAAAAGGCGCAAAGCCCATGTTCGATTCCATTGTTTACATCATCAGAGCACTATTTCCACAGAGTTAGAACTGCTCAAGAACAGGAAAGAGGAGAATATGTGAGTGTCAGAGGGGGAGAAGTTCAAGGAACCCCTCTGGCTGCAAATGCCTTGATAGTTTAGAGAATTTTCACTCAGTGATTACTTAATTATTTTCTTCTTCGGGCCATAAAGGGAGATCCATGTGAAGGAGAAAAGGACGAGAGGGGAGAGGCGTCATTTGCAGCAAAGCAAGGCATCTACTGCTTTGAATGACATCAAACACTTTGTTGTTATGCTCTTTTTCACTTTATTCTCTTTCATGTCGCTCTGATCAATCACATTAGGTTCGTCAGTTTTTTAGAATGCTGCCTGAGGCTTACATCATGTGACCAACCAAGCGAGACAACTCTTTTGTCTCTCCCTCTCTTCTTCATATATCTATAGTTATATATATATATATATACAAGACAACTCTCCCGCTCACATATACACTAGATACTATAGTTTTTATTAGCTATCAAGAAAGTGAATATGATAGGATCGTGGCTACCATGATAAAAAAATGATACGCAGTAACTATGACTAAGAAAATCATTAGAGTTAGTGGGTATGGTATTTTTTGTCATAAAAAGGCTACCCATTAAATCAAAAGAATGTATTCTTGGGGAATGATGCTGCAGTTGTTTCTGCTTCTGCGGTAATGGCGGATACAGCTTCCAATGTACTTTGCAACTGTACCGCATTAAGTTCTTGGCCTTCGTTGATGTGCCGTGTAACTCGCTTTGCGATAATCATGTTTCACCTAATTTCGCCAGCTTTTATGAATCTTTTTTCCCATATTTTTAAACCTATAGTTATGTTTAAGAGGGAATATTTGGTACTGCCACCATTAAGACAGATCCACCAGAATCCGCTCCTTTTCATATTTTTCTCAACTTCAATCCAATGCATATCATACCATCCATCGATAATGTCTTCAAGCACATCTAAAATTGTAGAATGAACGAATTACAATCTTTCTTTGGTTCAGAAAATGAATTTGCAAGGGGTTTCAAGACCAATTTGATACAAATGGGGAGCCTTTTTTCCTCAAGAAAACTCAAAGTTGATCTATGTATATATCAAGGAGTAATGGAAAGTGGAAGTCATGAATCATTTTATTGGTTCACTAGCAAGTAAAGCAGATCTGAAAGTAGCATTCATACATCATAATTCTGGAGGGCGCAATCTGAAAGTGGAAGCCATGAATCAATTTATTGGTTCACTAGCAAGTTAAGGCAGATGACTCCATTTTCTTCTTTAACTGACAGGAGGACCCAATTTCTGTTGCTTGCTGAAGAGAAATTTGGACCATCTCTGCAATCTGAGTTCTTTATGGACACTGGGTCCGGTAGATTCTTTAATTTGGTTCTCTCCCTTAACTTTTTCTGCTCCTTCATTTTTCTTTTTGTTCATGGTGAGGAGTTAGGCAGGGCCCTTTTGGAAAGTGTGATTCACACAGAATGTCTCATTGCATGGATGAGTGGAGTGCTATGTACTCTAACGTTGCCTTCACTAACACAAATAAGCAATCTCTTTTCACAACATGTGACAAGTTGAGAGCGCAGAAGAGAACATTTTCTTTCTCACTAATGCAATTGTGCATCTAATTAAACACCAAACTCTTGTTTTAAGATATACATACATGATAAATGAGGTCGTAAACGTGGAGAAGAACTCCTATCAATCACAACTGAAAACAAAGGTTCCAACTCAAATGAAATGAAATGAGAGAAGAACAAAAAGATTAGAAATCCTTACCCTCGATCTGACTCATTTGCATTTTTAATGGAAGGGACAGAATATTCCAGCGTACCCATGTGATTTGTCCCCCTCTATATATACCCGTTTGAATTGTCCAATTTAACTTGAATTGATTTCACCCACGGCATATGCTACTGATTTTTAGTTGTGTTCGAAATAATTAGAAAAAAAATTATTTTTATAATAAACGTAGATGGAAAGTGCGAGCGCGCGCCTTTTCGAAATAGAAAGAGCGCGCTCGCGCGTGGCGGGAAAGCATTGGAAAAGAGAAAAAGGGAAATTCTTTTCCTTATCCGCATACTTTTTGCAGATCCCTGTACAGATGAGGAAGAATGGACTAACGGTGAAGGATCAGAGAAACAGCTCATCGCTTGCTTCCCATTAACATCTCAAAGTGGAGCCAGTTGGACAGGACTGACGGCCTCTGCAACTGAAGTGAAGTTGATGGACAGTTTGCCATGTGATCACATCATGCACATCTTACGGGCGATCAGGTATGGAGTGCCCAATAATTCCATCGTCTTCTTCTTCATTCCTCGATGCCTTCGACCATTAATTTTCCTTCTCTCTTTCTTGTGGTCCACATCTTAGATCCATTTGCATATGTTTAATGTGATCTATTTTCTGCTAAGATATGAATATTCATGTAAGAGTGCCGCTCTAGTGTCTGGCATTTTCGGGCACATGAGGCATGAGTAAGGATGAATGTGATGTCTCTTTGGGCCTGCTGATGTTAAAATCCATTTTCCAATCTTAATTAGGGGTGTCAATAAATTCTATTTGGATCAGATATGCAAAAAAATGGTGTCTGATTAAGAAATTGGATCATATTCGGATTTAAGTCACTAATTTCAGTCCCAAAGCGAATTCAGATTCAAATTCAGCGTGAAGCTGCATATTGAATCGGAATTTCTTTTATCTGGTTTCACTTTCTGCATCCAGTCGATCATTAAGTATACCCATTTCATATACACCATTTGAGAATCAAGGAGCTTTGCTTGTGATTGCCCATATGGTGCAAGCTGCAAAACTTTATTGTATTTGTCCCGTTTTCTTCATAAAAGGAGAATTTTATTTTGTGAAAGGAAAATTTGTTTGTACTTCTCTTTTTTCACTTTCAGAAGAACCATGAGCCCCTTATAAATTGCTCTGAAAATTTTAATTACGACACAAGAACAACACCATGCTTGCGGTACTGTTGTACAGAAGGGACGGGCCTATTTTCCATGCGGTGGTAATAAAATTACAAGGCTGATGCAAATGAAGAAAGAATACAAGAATAAGAAAAAAAAATGAAAGAATGAAACAAATGGCTAACAGCAAAGAGAACAGCTCAATCAAGAGCAAAAGAAAAGCAGGAACCTAATTACATATAGCCAGTATAGCTAGAACTGAGATAGACGTGAATATGACCAATATGTCTGGGCTGGCTAGCCAAAAATAACCATGCAGAAACATAATGCACCTGGCCACGTCGCCACACAGCCAACTTTTCCATTTACAATTATTAGATCTAACTTGAGTGGAAGAGCAAGGCCAAATCATAGATGTTGCTTAGGGGCCGACTCAGACCAACTTGGCCCGATAACTTATATGAGATTTTTTTTATTATATATATTTTAAATTTGATTACAATCAATCGAATCAGGTAATGTATATTTATATATAATTTTTTTCCTTTCAGTCTTATTACAATTGAATTACACCTAGTTGGGTTTGAGCTTGGGTCTTGATGGTTGCGCCGGGCCGGGCCTGAGCTTGGGCCGGCTCGATAAGTAGCTACACGACACACTACGTAGTTCAATGAAAAGAGTTCACCATTTGAGCAACAACACAGTGTTCATATCACCGAATGCCTTATTAAGAAAAGAAATTTTTACATGATCCAAGGCCATCGCCTGATCCCAGAGACTTGTCGGTAGCTTTGCTTGGAAATAATTAATTAAGAAAAACTCAAATTTAAACGGCTCATAATAAGCCATTCTCCCTAGAGAACAATATTTTTGTATTTATATTGTGGTTTTTTTGTTTTTTTTATATAAAAATAAATTAATAGTTTGGCAGTTCTTTGACGGTTTCTCTTACAAATTGAAACACTTATTTCTGAATTTTAAAAGTTGAGCGGTGATTTGTTATTTTATCTAAAGTTTTAGCTGCTTTCTATAAGTTTTTCAAACAGAAATTCGAACCACTCGTTTAAGAATTTTCAATTGAATATTTGTTGATTTTGCAGGCGCTAAAGAAGCACCCAGGAAGCTTCCCGCCCATCATTTGCAGATACCCAGTCCTCTTGCGCCTTAATTGTTTCAGATATAACGAGAAAGCCACTCCACGAGTCCACGTTTTGGGAACAGATCTTCGCCTTCGAACCCATCTTTTATTTACCAGTGGACAGAATTGCCACTGCCAAGTCATAATACTCCGACAGACATCTAGATCTCTTTAGCGGATCTGAACCAACTCCACCATTAAGTTGAACTGAACAAAGTAATGCTTCCCTGCTGGTTATCAAATCCCAATTTAATCACAATCCAATAGATCTGAACGGGGATCCATAAAAACAATATTTACATCCGAATTTGTATGGCTACGCTTTCGACCTGGCTTGAAAGTCCTATTTAAACTTTTTATTAAGACATGAAAAAGAGAAGAAAGAGCACATAGGAATTTTATTGTAATAAAAGTAACATATATTTTTTCCACAACGCTAAAAACATACTTAAGTTTTGCACTTTTGATTTAAGATAACCGAATTGAACCATAAATTATCTCTGACCATGTTAGGTTAATGAATTAAATTGAATGAAGTACCTTTAATATAAATAAGTTGTATTAGACTTTTTTTAACCGTACTTATAACATTGTCAAGCATTCTGTAGCTATATCGAAATTAATTGTTTTCATTAATATCAGAACTTAAATAAGTGATTTTTCAATCAGTGCGTATTGGCGCCAATTAGATGCAATGGCCCATTACGGGTTTATTTTCAGTGGGCTTCCTTCTCGGATCCAGTTAACGTTGAATCCATTTAAGGATAATTGCGTAAATTCTGGAACCAGCGTGGTCCTTACGGAAGTCCGACGATATTTATCGATGGATGGCATTTACGTAATACCTTTAAACTCTTGGCCGACCCTCGGCGCTGCGGGTTATAACTGAGCGACTAATCCGACGAATTTCTCTCCGGCGGCCTTCTCCTCTTTCAACTCTTCTTCGGTTCCCCTTCTTGGACGCGGAAGCAAAATTCCGGCGATGTCCGGGACGCTGCCCGGCGTGGAGTGCGCTCGCCGGAGAAAGGCAAGCCACCACCACCCGATTCCGCCCAATCCCTCCCCTCGGCCATCGGGTCGGAGACTCTACTCGCTCTCTGGAGATTCAGATGCTGACGGCGGATCCTATTTGGACGAGAATGCCCTCCGGGCCAGACGAAGCCTCGAGGGAAAGCTCCGGAACCTTCATCCACCAAAGTGAGTGCAAGACTCTTTCTTCTCTCTTTCCTTACCGTAAGTCCGGCGATTTCGCAAATTCGATCAATTTGCGGGACTATTCGTAATTTAGTAATTTCTTGAAATGTTTATTCGCGGAACCACTTTTTCATGACAGTCTCAAAGCAGACCTTACGTTACCTTTACGAATTTCCATATACGTGCCGCACGTTTGCTACAAATTTGCTATTGAGCCTCAATAATAACCGTTGGACATTTTATATAAGTGGGACGCGACCGATGATTTGATTTTCTTTGCAGTAGCAAACGCAGATGGAATGGAATGTTTAGCTGGGTGTCCGGGTCTGGTCCTACAACAAATAGGAGATCAGAACCCACTGTGGTTTCGGCCGCTAATAATGGTTTCTGCCTGACGGCCGTATCGGACCGACTCAGCTCGGAGACGGAGGTCTGCCCGGTTTGCTTGGATGTCTTCCACTTGCACCAGACGGTCATGCATCTTCCATGCCTCCACAGATACCACCCAGAGTGCCTGCGCCCATGGCTGAGCGCTCATTCAGATTGCCCCTACTGTAGAACCCACGTTTCGGTTCGGTCTGTTGAAGGCTGAATTGACAGGTAGGCTCTTCGCCCTAGCTTCTTTTTGAGACGTTGAAGTTGTCATCACTTTAAGAGGAAGTTGGAGTTTGTAGACAATGTCAGCTTTTTGGTTTTCACTCTCTTCTGTACTACAAACTTTGGAGATTTTTCTGGAGTGAATTGTTAGAAAGTCTGTAATCACTTAAACTTTTAGTGCTATGGCTGTCGTTCTTCTTAGTGATGAGCTGAGGTTAGACAGATCCCTCACCAAGAGATCTTCGAACTCTTCGCATCCATTTACTTAAAAAATCTTTCAATCCAATACCCACTCCTCGTGTAATCAAATATATTCATTTGCTAGCTTGGGCATATCAGGATTACATGCTACTTTACTTTATCTTGATTTTATTGTTTCTGGTTTTTGATATTGAAGATTTCAACCGTGATTGCAGAAGTGAATACTCACCTCACTTGAACAACTTACCTGTATTTTTTTTCTCTTTCTAACATAAGGAAACCACATCCAAAACATGAGACTTGATTGCATGCCAAATTACTTTCACACATAAAAATATAGATTGTATAACCTTCTTACCTAGAAATTTACATATTTGTTCTCCCTGACTTGGATTCTTGGTTCTGCCATTATCTCCTTGATATTGGTGATAAGATGTCATTTTACTATGATTTTAGTTAAATTTTTAATGGGAAAGACATTTGTTAACTAGGAACTAAAAAACTGCCCAAAATTTGGAGAGTTCTGCAAAGGCAACCGAAGCCATGACCATTCGCCTGTCCTTTTGAGATGATGGGGAACTTGTAAAAGAGGAAAATCTGTCTTGGGCAGAGACTGAAAATCTTCTATGACAATGAATAACCGGTGAAAATGTGGCAATTGTTTGTGGGCAATCTTCTTTCTTTGGCACTGATGGAGACCTCAGCCGACCACTCTTTAACTGCAACCCTTTAAAATATACGCACAAGTGTGTGTTACTTGATTCGAAATGAGATATTGGTGTTGCTCTTATCTTCCTCGTCCAATTTAGTCTCACACTTTAATTGCAGCACAATGGTCCTCAACGGTATTGCCTTGAGCTCCATCTACCTGTATGGACGTGACTTCAAGTTGAAAGAGACCCAGTGATTACTTTGCTTTTCACAACTGCTAACCAAACTTAATTTGGAAAATGTTGGCGATTTTACAAAATTAAAATTCTTAACTACAGAAGGCCGATTTTTGATAGATACAGTATTGACATTCTAAGTTGACATTAAAATCTTTAGATCGCAAAAATCAAGCATTGAATTGAGCAGTGTTTAGTGGGATTGGTTGTGCACATTGAATCAATGCTGGTGTGCATTAATTGAGCCTAAAAATAAATTGGGAAACTCGTAAAACATTTAAAAATAGTTTTAAAAAATGATAGCTGTCGAACCGGATCCAGAATCGAATAATTGGAAATTTGGAATTAGCAGTTTAAGTCAATTCTCGTAACATTGCTAAAAGGAATCACATACACGGAAATGATAAGATCAATACTTCTGAGTTTTGATATATAATATAATAATTCGACACGATTTTGTTGGAGCCGGAAGACCAAAAGATGGATTCCTTTCGGCGCAGCTTTGGATCTATGCAATAAATGATAAGCCTAAAGATGGATATGGGCATTCCCAATGTTGGTTTCGAGACCCAAAAATGGGAAGGGTAGTTGGATCCATGCTTATACCTGATCCGACCCGTTTAATGGAAATAGTGTATTGGTGAGTTGAAAGTTGGAACGGCGGAGTCCTGAATATATTTAATAGGCCTAACTTTTCGTCACTTTGAATTTCTCAATTACCTAAAGCGGTTCCAATCTTGGACCCCATAGAGTGGTTACGGATCTCTTGACGGTGCCATCTACCAAATCAAACCAGGACGATCCTGGCCTTTGACTTTAATGACTTAAACACCCTCTACTTTTAAGGGAATACTGGTCACCTAGATCCAGATTACTGGTTGGTTCAGATCCGAATGCTAAATGCAACTGAGCTAGAAGCGTCTTGCATGAGCTCAGCCAAGTCCGCGCCCAGGTTTATTTGGTTCAACCTGACAGCGTGAATTAAGGAGCCAGGGCTTGGTCCAACCAGGTCTAGATGGTTCGATTTCGACAAACCATGTCGGGCCACAGAAGCTGGGTCACGGTATCTGCTAGGAACCTCGCCACAGGCCCACAGGGCTAAGTCAAGTGGCATGAAGTTGGCCAAGTCCTTTGATGCCGCAACTGTTGTTTTAGGTCAACTAAGTCCACCTACTAAACATTGGTGACTCGGGCATTGCTCGTTTTTGCACCACCAGTGGAGCCACTTGTGGGTTTGTGTAGGCAGTTGCCCACACACGAATAAAATTAAATGTACTCATTTACATGTATGTGTCTCCAACTATTGTTATGTACATATTAGTGTCCCTCGATCATTTCATTATGCACATCTCCACGTTCATTTCTTATATCACAAATAAAACTCCAATATTAAAGTAAATGTGCTATTTGGTAAACAGATAATAAATACTAGTCTTAACAATGTCATTAACTTTGTTAATATTGGTTCGTATCGGCTGACACACATATGGTGATATGGGTTTATCTCAATTTTTTTATTTTTTTCATGTTTTAAACCACTTTAAAATATTTTAATATATCTTCAAATTAAAAAATGAAATAAAATTAATAGGCCGATCCACATTATATCAATGGTGAAACCAATTGGATGCCGTCATCGATATTAACAACGCAGACTGTCGTTCTCTACCGGTGAATGGTGAAAGCAATTGAACCAAACTTTCGGCCGTGGAGTGTCCCCGCATTAACTAGGCATCTTTTCGTGGTCTCATGTCATAAAATATTTAAAAAAATTGTAAAAAAGGGATTCAAGTTCGAAGGATCATCTTGGCTTTAGCTTTTGAAGTACAAAAAGTATTGTGATGAACAATTATTGAATATTAAAAATCATATCATAAGTTAGGAAGATCATAAGATCTTGACAAAAACAAAGATACATTTGAATTTAATTTTGCTCCATTTTTTCGTAGAGAGAATCGGGATCCAGGATCCAGAGTCCAGAATCTCAACCAGGTCGAGATGGATATGGGTAAGATGAGGATATTATCGTCTTTTTCAAGTCAAAGCTCAAATCCGTCTAGATCGCAGAAGCAGCCATGGTTAGCCTACATAAGGGAATTTTGAACTCCGAAGAGTTCCACCCGCCCAACTGCCTGCGATTATTTCCCTCCGCACGGAATCGAGACGCGCCTCTTCCATGGAGAGGCAGAAAGCAGAACCGATGGGAACGGCGACTGCTGGTTTCCGTTCATCGGCAACTCTCTTCCTCCTTCTTTTCCTCCTCTCTCGCGCTGCAGCAGCTTCCGACGGCGCTTCTCCGCCGGTTTTGTATCCACCACTTCTCGGTAACTCTTCTTCTTCGTCTTCAGTTCAATCTGCTTCTTCTTTCGTTTTCTCTTCGAGCCACATCCCTTGTCTCCAAAATGGACGCCGGATGGTGATTGTGCCGATTCGCGGCCTGGTTGCTCCCGCCTCCCGGAGAGAAATGGAGGTATTCGGCTTCGAAGGGAGGGGCGGGAGGAGTGGGGATGTGCCGTATCTCTGTCCCCTGATTGGGACGAACAAGTCAAGGGAGGTCGCTCCCGATGTCATGACGCTGCGATATCTCCTGCAACGATCCTGACCGTGTCCAAACTAATGTATCTGGACGGCTAAGATGCATCCGCACGAAGGGTGTGATGAAAAGGGATCTTCTTTTGATGGAACATTTAGAAACAAAAAAAGAGTCGCAAGAAAAAATAATTCTATCGTTTTGGTGTGGCAGGCAGGCTACCTTGCGCGTTTGTTGCTATCTAATGCGTACGTACATGCTATCATCAACGTCCGTGTATATTCATTAATTAGGATTGACGTATGTTTTCCATCTTAATTTTGTTTTATATATTAGGCAGTATGGGCCAGTGGAGGAAGAAGTTCATTTTCATTCGAAAAATTTCAAGTGGGTGTAGACAGATCCACGGTTCCCACCTTGACCGCAAACACCAACAAACAAATTTGTGGCCCCTAACACTTTTTTCCTTTCTTTAAGAGCCATCCTGTTTGTATTTTATTACGGCACCATAAGTGTTCATACTATTCATGCCGCTTATCGGCTATTACTTTATCTTTTTGTTGTGTATTGGTTTTGAATATGTTCAGATAGTAAAAACGGTATCATCTTGGGTCACTAACTACTCTTAAGTCTCCTTTCTTCATTATTTTCGCCACATGGCAGGAGTGGCATGTATGTGTGTATGTATAAATTAAACTGTACGGACAGGCGCAAAATATGGGAAATTGTAAAAATTAAAAAAAAGGGGTCAACGTGTATTGCTTATAACAGATTTATGAACTGTGGAAATGAAAACTGTTAATCTTAAAATCCATATACAATCCCATTTCCCCATTAAGTTTTCTACAATTTTAGGCATGTCATTTTACAAATCTCGTACATTCATGTGATTGACTTCATTGTGAAAATAACTAACATGATGACGGTTTAGATTAGATTATTGGGTAACTCTAAAAGGTTAGAGTCATCATATATATATATCTATATATTAGAGAGAGAAAGAGGGGCTGGAAGTACACCCAGCCAGCCCAATTATCCAATTTCATTAGGGCTCGATTTTTTCATCAATGTGATGACATTCGCAAGCATCTCTACTAGATGAGTACGATTAGTTCAAGATGCAGATCTACGAGTAGTTTATAGGTTAAAAGTCAATGTCGCCTTGGAGTTAAGACTTACCTTCTATAGGTCTTGTGAATTTTAACATAACTAACACTGTGATTGTTACTATGTTCGCAACAAATGGCAATACAAATGGGTTGTTCAGTCGAGTAATTAGGTGGACAGCTAAAATTACGAAAGCGAAAAAGCTCGACTCGATGTGTATGAAGGCCAGTTCTAAGTGGCATTCTATAAATTACCGTATTTACATAATTGTCATTTTCAAATGGCTCCGGTTTAGAAACGTGGAAACGTCGCAACGAGGCATAAGCAACACCTCAGTTTTTCACCGTTCTGTTGCATGCTGCGAGAAACCAAAACACTTGGCTTCAAAATGGTATCGTCCACTGTAGCTCGGCGAGGAAAAGCTTGAGACTTTGAGTGCTGGTTTTTTATTTATGTGAAAAGGACATTAAGAATCTATTGGGGCCTTTAAACCTATCGTTGACAGTAAGAGATTCATAGAGAACTCATATCTTCTGTGATACGGGACCATCATACAACAGGAAACGTTGCATTTTTGGAATTTTCGGTGGCTCCAGAAGGCGTAGTAGTTAATTTATTCTCTTAAGGTAGCCCAAATTTGTCTGCAGGACACGTATCTGTTATGGTTTCCATGATCAGTGGTCACCCCCTTACCAGAAGGTCTTTTAAAGGCAAGGTGCAAGCGGACAGTGTTAATGCCATAGAGCATGTTTGTGAAGGAAAATCTTGTGGCACGTCAAATTAGTATCTATAAGAGCTTCATCCACCTGACTACGTTTGGTCTGTCTATGTTTGGATAATCCGAAAAGGTTCTGCCTAACAGCAGTTCAGGTGTCAAGAAACAAGTAAAGAGCACGGTTACAACTTAAAATCTCTAGCGAGGACGACAGTGAGATTATATTATAAGCTTGTATATAAGGTACTTCGCTGGTGTTCTTTTTTCCTTCTGATAAAATGATATTGTGTCTCTATCTGCATTTTGTTGCAGGTGATGCGTGTGCAGGCGTACAATGTGGGAAAGGTACTTGTATACCCACAGGCCACCAGATAATTCCCTATGCTTGTCAGTGTGAAGAAGGGTGGACCAAACTTTTCAGATCAAGTGCCTTTGATTTTCTGCCATGCGTCATTCCTAATTGTAAGTGGCACTGCCCCTAACTCGAGAGATGACAGTTCTCTTATTTTCTGTTCCACTGTTTTAAAAGAAGTCGAGAAGAAAAAGAAAACAGTTGAGTTCAAGTAATGATGACGGGATTTAGAGAAGGTACCAATTTATGACATGCTTGAAAATGGTAGAAAGTTTCACAGGATAAAGTATTCATATAATTATGAAATTAAGCTGCTAATGCAGCATAAATGTAAGCTTTGCCTACGAAATGCTTTTTCACCTCTGCATACGAAAAGGCATTTTACGAGTCACGTTTGAAGTTGCATGGCTTGTTTCCTATTTTCTGGGAGAATCTTCTTATTCTTACTCTCAGATGTGGCATAAAGACGAAGGTCTAAAACTTTGGCGAACTTTTAAGTGTGAGTTAGGGAATTGTTCTTCGAGAAGTGCTTTTATTATACTTATAGAATGGCATGTCCTTCGAGAACGGAATGTTTCTTTTAGTTTAAGAACATAAACCCATTGTTTTAGTGAGTTAAGTCTAGGAATAGAAAACTTCGCGAACCTTCGATTATTTGTTGGTGTGACTTGTTTACTGTTCTTTTTGTCACAGTTCCTCAGCTTTCTATCTGTAATTACAGGCACGGTGGACTTTTCTTGCACTAAGCCCCCTATTCCAGCGTTGGCACCCACACACCGTCTCAATTTTTCTATTTTTGACCGTAAGTTCTCCTTGTATCTCAACTAAGAAATGGCCTGTGCAGCCATGGTGGAATTTATGTACATTCATCATCATTGTTATCTTCACCAATTTAATCATAATCTCCATGAGCAAAATCTTGTTATCGTATGCATCAGTAGACGTAGCAAGCTAGTTTATAGGGAGAGATAGCATCGTCATCACCATGCCATCCTCAATTCACCATTATTTTGGACATGTTATAACATTTGATGCCAAGATGATAATTATTACAATTCCATTAAATATGTTCAATCATGGATTCTTGCAACCGCCAGCAGCTCATCGTCACGTATATCGATGTCTGAGGTGCTGTCAAGAAATTGACAGGAATTGTACTCGATCCAATCTCATAGTAATTATATTATGTATTGAAGATAGCTTCTTGCATAAACATATAGCTCAAAACTATAAGATCTTTCAAATGCATCTTATCGAACAAGGACTAAGAATTCTTTCTTGTTTGCCCAGCATGTACCTACACATACTGTGGAGAAGGAGAGTGTGTGCGGAGTTCCAATTTGTTCCACAGGTGCGACTGCAGAGAAGGTTATGCCAATCTTCTGAATGTGACCATCTTCCCTTGCTTAAGTGAATGTAAGTAAGCATGCAAACTACACTTACCTCCTCCATAACTGACCCTTCTTCTTTACCCCCTTCATTGTTAAAGAGCCAAACGTGCAAGTGTTACTCTCCCTTATCTGAGATGCTCAATAAAGATGATAGTTGCTGACCAGAAATGTGATTGCCCCAGGGGTTACTATGATCTTTCCACTGAGATACATGCTGTTCGTAGGGCCAAAAAAATGAAGGCTATAGTACAGCGTCATTCTCCATTGGTCTTAGGTGTTCCTTTTCCGATAAATCAACTTTCAATGAGCTGAAGCAGCATTTCTGCAGGTTTTCTAACAGCTGAATGCTCTAGTGTTGGACTTCTTGGGAATCATTCGTCATCAGATTCTCCATCCATCAGTCCAGGAAGCAGCAACGGTGAGTCCTGCATTTTATGCTCCATCTTCCTCTTATTAGGTTCAGCAATGAAGTAGATTTGAACGAATGTCGCGAGCTCATTCTTGTTGTTAGCTTGCTCTATGTCTATGGGAGTAAACAGTTCTCAGGTTATATTCATGTGCATACAGATGCAAAAAATGCATCTTTAACTATTCAATGTTAATAATTTGTTTCATTGTTTCAGCTGAGTTAGGTCTGTCAAGTTGCACACGCTCAATCATAACCTTAGCATTGCTTGGAGCCATAATTATTGGGATATAAAGGAGCAGTTGGATTTGGATAGCCTTTCATCAATTTTTTTGTACAAAATGAGAGTTTAACACAAGTCAAAAGTTGTATTGTTAATACTACTGTTATTTTCTTGTCTACAAGTTTCTTTCATTGAGCATTTTTGCCGTCTGTGAATTTCATGTCATATGAAGAATATGTACTAATTCATCACGGCACAGAGTTCAACGATTCAGACATTTCGCTATCATTTTTAGACAGATAAAAAGAGCAACAAAGATTGTAGAAGGAATAGGAGTGTTGGGTCATCTTGCTGCCTGGGAACTACACTAAAGTTAGAGAGCGATCCTTAATTCTCTGATAATCCGGGGGCATGCAATCCCAAGGGAACGGTAGAATACAACTTTAACCATTCAAAAACATGGCACCATTGCAATACATTTCCAAAACAAAAATGACATTTAAAACTATCAGATTCCATTTTGAAAGGACCTAAAAATGGATCGGAGGAACTGACGTTGGCATATCTGGAGAAAAGGATGCAACCTTTTTGCAAAAAGAAAAAGGATCAAAAAGTGGGAGTAGAGAGAAGGAACAAAAGATATTTTTCATTTCAAACAGATGGGATCACGCCCTTTGCATGTTTAGAGCACGAAAGACTTTGAACTCAGTTTAGCATAGGAAAAATTCTATAGAATTGTAGTATTCAACTGGTAAACAAATTTGTGACACTATCAAGTCTGCCACAGGAGATCATCATTGTGAGTTTCAAATGTTGTATGGAGAAAAGAAAGAGTAAGAGCAGATGCAACAGATTAAACATCACGGACGAGAGCATAACATTCCAAATGATGAGAATTATACCACTAGGTTATCGTAGTAGCAGAAGAGGCAGCAGTCCTAGTTGTTACAGTAGCGGAAGAGGTCTCTGATCTAGGAATAATTCTTGTATGGAAATTCATTCACCAAAAACAATCCAAAGAAAAGCAGGGAGATGGAAAACTACCCGAAGTGATAAAGAGGAAGCCCAGGTAAATGGCGATATCCAAATTATTAAATTACAAAATTGCCACTAGGACACAGAGTCGGTCAACAACTAAATAAGCAGGAACCACCCCATTCCCAATTGATTCAGTTCTTTCCAGTCACTCCCACCTTTCTTAATTGAACAAAAACCTCAAAAAACAACTGAACCAGAACAACAGAATGGAAGGAAAGAAGGCAGATAACGGGCATTTACCTAAATTGAGTTCTCTGCCAAATTCTCACTTCGTCTTGACAGAGACCCCGCTGCCACCGGCGATGATAACAGCAGAGGCCATGTCGAGGAAGAGGCCGTGCTCCACAACGCCCTCAAGCCCGGCGATCTCGGCGGCAGCGGCGCGAGCATCGCGGATGGGTGTCTCGAAGTACAGATCCACAATGTAGTTCGAATTGTCTGTCACGTAGGGCTTTCCGTCGCCTGACTCAGAGAACCTCAGCTTGGCCTCGCATCCCTCCTCCTTGAAGATCTCCTTGAGGCGGTTCAGGTTGTAGCGCCAGCAGAAGGGCACGACCTCAATGGGGACGGCGAGGCGGCTGCCGCCGAGACCGTCAACGAGCTTCGTGTCGTCGACGACGACGACAAACCTGTCGGAGGCGGCTTCGACCATCTTCTCGCGCAGAAGAGCGCCGCCTCGGCCCTTGACGAGGTTGAGCTCAGGGTCCACTTCATCGGCGCCATCAATGGCGAGGTCGAGGCGTGGGTGGTCGTCGAGGACGGAGAGAGGGATGCCAAGGGAGGCCGCCTGCTCTTCTGTGCGTTTGGAGGTAGGGATGCCGACGATGTTGGTGAGCTCGCCGCGGGAGAGGAGCTCGCCAAGCTTCGCCACCACAAATGCGGCCGTCGAGCCCGTGCCGAGGCCGAGGACCATGCCACTCTCTACGTAGCTAACGGCCTTATCGGCGGCCAGGCGTTTCAGATCATCCTGGGAAAGTGAAGCACGAATCGAGAAGGTGGGTCTCCTGGATGAACATGATGCCGATGCTGATGATCGCGACAAAGAAATGGGGAAGAGAATGCGAGAGAAACTGAGGGAAGATGATGAAGTGTTGGGGGTAGTGGTGGTGGAGATGAAGGAGATGGATGCCATAGTTGGTGGTGGTGGCGGAAATTGAGGAAGGTGGTGGTGGCAGCGATTAGAGCAGGTGGAGGTGGTGGCAATTAGTCGGTAGGTTGGAGGATTGGATTGATGAGGTTTTGGTGATGGGGAGAAAGGTGGGAAAGGATGAAGGTGGAAGGTTGGGTGGTAGGGAATTGGGTGTGGAGGGATGGTGGTGGTGCTGTGAGGTGGACTATGAGGTGCGATTGGGGAAAAAAAAATTAGGCGTATCTTTCTGTCTCCTTTTTTGGCTGATGTTGGAAAATATAACGACTGCTCAGATTTTGTGAAGATTTGATTGGAGAAATGAAGAGAGGATCTCGTTCCTCTGCAGTCAAATATCCAATAGATTCGAGATGCTGATTTTGGATTCGGATTTTTCAGCAAGGTCTTTTCTTTCCTTTTGTTTCGGGTCTTCCGGCGACCAGATTCAGATTAGATTTCAAATATGGATTCGCTCTGGTAATTTTTTCTTTACCATGGGCGAGACCTCCTCGCTATTTGTTTCAAGTCACCTCCCTCGGGTTCCGATGGGCATCAAATTGCACCTTTTTTGAAAAAATACGAAGAAGAGCTTGACTTCATTTTTTAATGTAAATTATGAAGTTTATTATTATCTCATACATATTGGATATAGGTATTTAGAAGCTTTGTTCCATTTCATAATCAGATCCAAACGTGGCATGAACCTCCTAAAAGAGAGTTTACTTAAGATTTCTGTTTGAACCGAGACCATTAGGCCACATGTAGAATTGGATGTAGTGGCTACTGCTTGATGGAGAAAAGAGCATCAGCAATCGAAGTTGTACAAGTGCTTGAGCTGCCAAACCGTGGATAAAACCAAAATGCTCGAGGTGCAAAGCTCAAATAGTTGTGTAAGGGCTGAACCACGTCAGATCCGAATCCAATTTAAAATTGAGATCTAACTTTGATATACCCTACGATGGTGGATTGACTAAAGAACTGAAATTTAAAAGACAATTCGAGATTTGCCAAAAAAATATCGTTTAAAAGTTGCAAATGAGATATATATCCATTTGAACTTTAATGAAAAAGCAACATTATGAAAATTGAAAATCAATTCAAACAATTCAATACTAATGAATCTGCAAGCAAATGAGGAGGATTTTTCGAAATAATGTGCTGTATTCATAATATCCGATCCATTATAACTAGAAGGACTAGTCCAATAAAGTATATATATTCAGATTCTCAGAAGCCATTAATCCATTCGAACCTTCTCGGTTACATTGCAGAAGAAACGTCTCAGCTTGACACTTGATATTAGACATCGGGTTAAATTTTTTAGTAAAAATCTAATGCATGTCAATGATTCCAAGTATATTCAAATCAAGAAATTTTTAACTATAATATATTGCAGAAAATGTGTATTTGATCATACGTTCTGTCTTTCTTACCGGAAACTCCAACAGTGTGTCGCCTCCTCGTCGTATCTTTGTGATTCATGAGAGCCGCTGTACGAAATTCGAGGGAGAAAATGCTTACCGTATTCTCCCTCTGAGTGCAAATATATTTGTTATTGAGATCTTTCGGCCAATTGCTCGTGTTCGATGTGCATTGATATTAGTGACAGTCACAAGCTTGTGAGAATTTGACCCTCCTGCGGCGGACCCTGTGACCTCCAACTTTTACGCCACACCGTTAGATTCGTGGAGTTTTCATTCTTTCATGGTGACTTCCTCCCTTTTTACTTGTCTTTGGGTTCGTTGTCTTCATCAACACAACAACGTATTCTAGTTCATCTGACCATGCACCACCAACCACAGTCGTGAGTGCGAATTTTTGATCGCCTTGCTAAAGATAGAAAATGCAGAAAGAAATTTCAGTTTGGGCAGCTGCCACAGACAAATATATTAGATATGGGAGTTCCAGCCCCTGTTGCTGGTTGGCCACCAATGATCTATTTCAACCCTTTTGACTACAGATACTTACATCCTACTTTGAGAGCTTGGTACTTTTAATCTTCGGCATCTACTTATGGATCAACACAACCTAAACTTGCTCTGCCCAGAAGCTTCTTTGCCCAAAGTCTAGTACAGTTCCCAAGGTTCACCCGACTGCTATGAGTGACTAACTTTCCCATGCTCTCGCTTCGATATTCGCTGATGAACTGTCAGGATTTCTACCATCTGGTCTTGCTCAGACATTCTTATCACCCTTGAATGATCAACAAATGAAATCTGCTACTCAGCTCTCGCATCTCTTCATGATGACAATTGGCAGAACAGTTTTGAAAAGCATAAATAATGCTTTTTTTTTTCTTATCAAGAACTACGTAAGAACTCACTATTCAGCATCACAAGTAGAAGATAATCCAGCTAAAAAGAATAATCTGACACACAACAACAGAAGGCAAAATCAGAAAATCCTACGTTAAAATTGCCCTTGAACCAGACATTCTCAGCGGAAAACCAGAACTGTAAGTTTACTTCAAAAATGAATAATTTTTAGCAAAAATTTTGGTTAATACTTGCACAAAAGATGTCATGGTTTCATTTACAAAATAAATAAGCATATATTCACGTGATCAACAAGCTTGCAGCCAAAGGTTACTATTATTACTGAATATAATCAATTTGGTTCATGCTCCTCTAACCCACTTGTGACAACCGATAGTCTAAAGCAAGTTAGTTGAACATACCTGATTAGCCTTTTCAATCTCCACATATTTATATGCAAGAAATTTTGTCAATTAGGTCAGTAATCTGAGCCATGCTCATGCATCATGGCATGGCTTACATCATGTCAAAGGCACAGTCTAAGAACTGTACCAAAATAAATTTATCTATCCTGTACAAGTATATATTATTCATCAGAGCGGCAGAGTAGGTGCTTTCGAAGTCCAAAAGAATGTACAAACTTTAAATAAAAAGCTCAATTAATAGGACGAAGCTACAAGCCTCATACTTCTCTAAGATGCCAGGGGAATTCTCCAAGTGACAAGCATTTTCCATCCTGAGAAAGTGAAACCAATAAAAAGAAATGAGTTAGATCCCTGATACGCATAAAGGACATGAAACATATGTTTGCATCTGGGTGCATAAAAGAGGTTATTCCCTGGTTCAAACCTTAACAGAAATGGAAGCCGATATTTTGAGTAAAAAACGTTCAGTCAAAAGTAGATACGAAAGGACGTTGTGTTTCCTGGGTAATGTTAAAAGACAGGAATGGAGAAAAAACCATTGGAGAAGAACTTGCGACAAAAGAATCAAGAAAACAGTGAGAAAAAACAAAACATTTTCTAAATCAAGTTGGACATCTCTTTGATTCTTATACTAGTTGTCATGCTTGAAACATCCACGTGGTTCTTAGGTGCGTCACAGGAAGAGACATGTATGATTACATTGGAGATGGATAATCGGTTTTACTTGGCTTAAGTAGCCGTCCTTTCAGAAGGCACTCCTGCTCTTGTGCCAGTTATATTTTTCACGACTGAGAAAAGACATAGCTCAAATTGGAGAAACTTGCATCGATGAACAATTTATAAGGCATCTGCAGATAGCAAGGACTTTGTCTACCATCACCAAAAATCTCCACAGCTGCACATTCCATCCTTGAAATGGTGAAATCGAATTGCATCTCTGACTATGATTGTTCGTTCAGTAATTTTGGAGAAGAATTTGATCGCAGAATGACAATCACCACAAACACGCAGATTCTTGGTTATACAGATAGACTTTCCTGGATCAAAATTCAGGATCCCAAAAGCTAGGGCTAGCTTCTCACTGTGATGTCGAAGAATGTGCTCTTTCTCTTCTTCTTCAACATCTTGCAACACAAAACTTGTATCAGGTTGATAACCTAGCTTCTTAATCTTCCCTAACAACTCCTCAAGCAATTCATATATCTGAGCTGACTGTGGATGAGACTGATCTCCACCGACAAATGCATGAATCGTGTTCCCAATCTCAATCCAGCTGCACCCTGGGCTCTTCCTGAATCCCATATCTTTCTGCATGATTCTAATGTTTGCTGCATCCTTCCATCGCCTTGCTGCACTATAAATGTTGGAGATCAGAACAAAATTCCCAGTACCCTCTGGTCCTAGCTGGTGAATTATCTTAGAGACCTCTTCACCAATCTCATCATTCTTATGAATCCGGCACGCACCAAGCAATGCTCCCCAAACACGAACATCTGGTCTAAAGGGCATACTCTTAATGAAATTATAGGCTTCACTAAGAAGTCCGCCACGACCTAAAAGATCAACCATGCATATGTAATGCTCCATCCTCGGGGTGATTCCAAATCTTTGTTGCATCAACTCAAATAACTGCCTTCCCTCGTTGATAAGGCCACAGTGGCTGCACGTAGACAAAAGACAGATAAAAGTAACTTCATCAGGCTCCAGGTTTACCAGCAGCATGTCACTGAAGAGGGTAAGTGCCTCCTCACCACGTCCATGAATTCCATAGCCCGAAATCATTGAATTCCATGAAACTATGTCCTTATTGGACATTCTGTTGAAAAGCTCCCTGGCAAACTCAACATTACCACACTTTGAGTACATGTCGATCAGGGCATTATTGATTGAGATATCCCAGGAAAAACCACGTGTGACTATGTATCCATGATTGCATTGACCATGTTTGATAGCCGACAACTGAGCACATGCTGGAAGAACGCCAACCATGGTTGCAGTGTCTGGTTCAACACCTTCTAACTGCATGTTGCTGAATATATGCAATGCCTCATTAGCATTCCCATTCTGAACACACCCTGAGATTATTGCACTAAAAGAGACAGAATCTTTATTTGGCATTATGTGGAAGAATTTTATGGCATCATCTATAACTGCACACTTGGAGTACATCGATAGAACTGAATTTGCTGTGGTTATATCTGATTCAAAGCCCACCTTGACAGAGTAACCATGAACTTGTTGCCCTCTGTCAAAATCTGTTAGACCTGCACAAGCTCGAAGAGCACTGGTTATTGTAACAGCAGTTGGCTTGTTACCTTCCATGACCATCTGATCAAAAAGTTCAAGCGCTTCCTTCATGTGACCAGACCGAATGCATGATGCGACCATTGCACTCCATGTAACCTCATTTTTGGCAGCCATAGTTGCAAACAACCTCCAAGAATAATTCAAGCAGTCACACTTTGCATACATATGTAAAAGAGCAGTGTTAACCAGAACATCTGCCAAATGAAAGCACCTTCTTACGCAGTAAGAGTGTATGCTCTTGCCCTGTCGAAGAGCTGAAGCTTCACCAAAAACAGGCAAAACTGAAACCAAAGTTGAAGAGTTTGGCTTAAGGCCTGCCTGTTGCATTTCCAGAACTAAACAGACCACATCATCATATAGCCCATGAAGAGCACAACCTGCAGCCATGGAGTTCCAAGCAACCACATCCCTCTGCGACATCTTCTCAAACACTTGGTATGCACTGTCCAAACAACCACATTTGCTATACATATCAATCAGTGCAGTTGCAACAAATACGTCAGAGTCCAGTCCAGCTCTCACAGCATCATCATGAATCTTCTTCCCATCTTCAAAAGCCGATAAACCAGAACATGCCTTCAGAACAAAAGGAAACGTGAATTTATTTGGACTAACTCCATTGTAAATCATTCTCCCATACAAAACCAATGCTTGATCAAATGGTCCACTCCATGCATACCCCCTAATCATCAAATTCCACAAAAAAACATTGGCTCTTGGAATTTGATCAAAAACTTTCTGACCCATTTCAATCTCACCACAAGCTACATACATACATGTCAGCTTCTCTAGGACAAAGAAGGCATTCTTGAATTGACTAAACTTAATAATATGATCATGGATTTTTCTCCCATCACTTAGTGATTTCAAATTGATACAAGCTTCGAGCAGCTTTGTATATGTATCCATTTCAACCTGATGTGTAGACTGTAGTTTCTCTACAGCCTTTTTGAGTTCGCGGTCACCACATAGATCCTTCATAGCATCACTGTTAGTGGGTTTGGACATCCGATGATGAGCAGGTGAGATGGCAAAATGCAACAACCTAACGAGTCGATCAGACGTGCAATTGCCAATACCTTCAACGAGGACACTCTTTGGTATCATCATCTTTTGGTGCAAGCAATCGCGACACCATACCGAGGAGAAACCAAACGATCAAGTCCAGACATATGAACGAATATTTGATGGTGAGCAAGAGGCTTAAATATTATAATGACAAAATTACTCAAACCAGAAATTCGGGCCAAAAGCCCAGGGATCGGATCTGCTCTTGACGCACATTGCCAACACCGCAGTCAATGCATTGGCCCTTCACCAACGTCGTTCAAGCTTAAGAAAGAAGTACTCAGCATGATTTTTTTTTTTTTTTTTAATTTGGCATTTTAAGTTGTTTTAATCAAACTTAACACTATACATATTAATTCGATAAGTTAAATTATAATTGTTCATTTCGATGAATTTAAAAGACAATACTTACCAAACAGATTTCGGTGGTTTCTTTCTACAAATACGTAACTTGGACAATTAACCATGGATGGGATTTTTTAAACAAGGGCTAGTAGATAGATGTCCAAATCGATGGGCTAGCTATACATACTGCATTGTTATTAAATATATATGTTTACAATTCAAAATTGCCTGTGCACATTTATGAGGTTAAAAAGTCCTTGACAAGTCCATTTTATATGTTTGTGCGATTAGAAGATGAAAACAAAGAAATGGAAAATTAGATCAACTGGCATGGAGTCTTCACGAACTTTCCCTTGCACGGATGGTGTTTTTTGTGAAGTAAATATTTACAGGTACTTGGTTGACCCAAGCGGAAGACCTGCTTTAGAGATTTTGGGGGGCTTCTCGGAAATTACGATTAGAAGCTTCGCGCCCATTAAATTTCTTATCACTACCACCAAAGTTTCAGAATCACATAATGGTGCCGGCCAAAGAATTTCAGACGAAAACTTGTAAGTGATCCAGTAGTCTGTCAAAACATATTTTAATTACAATAATTAGCTAAAGAATGCTTGAGTTTGGTGCACGAAATGCAACTCTTTTTGTAGACATTGAGCTTTGGCTCTCTAGTATTTTGCTTGTGTGATGGCCGTGCACACGGCGTTTTAAGTCTGTCTCATTAGGCAAGTTGGTTTGTGCACAATATAGCATAATTAGTGGCGAAATAAAATATTTAAGCGACATAGGAAATAAGGAAAGTTATTAATTAATTCAATTCATGTTAAGAAAACTATATATATATATATATATATAAAAGGCAACTTAGGTGTCATGCCTGTAAGAGGGGCAGGCATGGCAAACTACTCCCCCTATCAATATGCAACATTAGTCAGACTGGGCCCACCTTGCCACTAAGCCTGGCCATCGGACTGGGTCCCTGACGTGTACCTGGCTCGATAAGTTATTCAGCCAGCCCAAGTAGATCGGATTATAATTTATATTTAATTTATTTATTATATATATAATTATATATATCATTATGATTAGTCATATTTATATATTATTTTATATTGCAATATTATTTTAATATTAATTGAGCTAGGCCGGCCCTGGCCACTATTATGGGCTGGGGCTTGGTCTGATCCCAGCCTTACCTATCACATGTTGATAGCGGGGTGACCTTTCACATCCTCACCTCTTAAGCATGACATATAAATTGCTCCATATAATTTGAAGGATGAACAAAAATTGAAAGAGCGCAAAGTGAGTTCCCTCAGTGATACTTTAGGAGTGGGGATACTTCATGAATATCCCATGAATCTATCTTAAAGATTAGACACATTTATAAAACACTTAACTATTATTTCATAAACTTATTTCAATCTTTAGGAC
Source organism: Nymphaea thermarum (assembly GCA_011799765.1). NCBI lineage: Eukaryota > Viridiplantae > Streptophyta > Magnoliopsida > Nymphaeales > Nymphaeaceae > Nymphaea > Nymphaea thermarum. The sequence continues at coordinate 104,905 of JAANDH010000007.1, read as the reverse complement.
AAATTAATGAGACAATCCCAAAGTATCTCTTCTACCAAACAACCTTTCAAAATTCTAAGTGGTACTGTGAAATTTTTTTGAAGCACAAATATTTTGGTTTGAAGAGTTGATGCCACTTTTATTGTAGGAGCAGTAATCTACTTTTAAAAGAGTAGGTAATACTCCACACCAGATAGTTTGTTATCACCCCTTTAGGAGCTCTTTGATAATAAGAATAGCTTGTTACAATTTCATCAATCTATCTACCTTAAAAATTGAGGACCCGTCTTAATCTTTGGGACAAATTCATGAGATAGTAACAACTTATTGTTGTTGCCTAACAACTTCTTAGGGAGTCTTGATATGAGATCTACATGTTAAAGATAAGGACATCAATAGATTGGATTCTAACAAGATATCTAATTGAAATGCTAAAAATAAGTCGGATATGGAAAAGAAAATTAACATCTGATTAGGAAATTGGACAAGTTTCAGAATTAAGAAACGAGAACCAACCATATTTGTTTTTAGATTCAGTTTTAAGTGAATATGGGATTAGATTCAAGTTTTACTTTGGAATCAGGTTTAGTTTAGAATGATCTCTTACATCAAATATCTTTTTGAAACTTGATTCTCAACATATAATAGTATGCTTCATATTCGACTGTGTATTTGAAAGTAAGGTATGCATGTGAAAATTAGAAGTCAGATTGGAAGGTCTAAAAGTACTAGTTTGCAAACATCGAAAAATGTGCGAGCCTTTTAGCAAACTGGATGCCATTGAAGTCGTTATATGTCATTTGGACCAAAGATGGGACACCGGCAATGATGTTTCCGCATTCCCGTGTTTTCTCGCCCGCGTTGGAAACAAGTCAAATCAAGAAAGGAAATGCATTAACAATAAGACCCCTGCCTTCCAAATGCCGCAATGCTCCTCTCTCTCTCTCTCTTAACCGACCTCCAAATTCTGTTTTAAGTTTCTCTCGGTTTTCCCGGGAACCGGCATTCTCGTTCTCCGGCGGTCTCTCAGTTCACCCCGTTTCCGAACGTTCAATCCGACGGTCGAGATCGGAGGGGCGGGATGAATCAGACGGGAGCTCCGAGCTCAGGAAGCAACGGCACCGTTGATTCCGTCGCGCCCAGGCGGAATACGAAGAGGCCGAAGTGTAGGTTTTCTTCACCCGAACCTTGGATTTCTTGTTATCTCTTTTTGCCTTCTGATTGCGGCTTTTTGTGATTCTTTTGGTTTGACATTGTTCTGCTGTCGTTTTCTGCCAATTCTTGCTTTTCGATGATTTTGGCAGCTGATTTAGGATTCTTTGGTGGAACATTGTTCTGGTAGATGATTTTGATTTGCACCGATATATCAACGCAAGATTAAGGTTTCAATAGGTGATTTTGGTTGGGGAGGGCATAATGGCAATGTGAGCCAAAAATCATGCGTGAAGTCGGAATCTCCTGCGAAACGGTTGGCAAGAGTTGGTGTGGTTAGCTGAACGCGATTAGCAGTATGATAATTTTATTTATTGAATCTGCAGCCATCGGAGTGATGAGTAATTTTTTGCATAATTGGCATATTAGTTTCTCCTTTGCAATGTTGAATGAAATAATGATGGCCTGAAAAGAGAAGCTAGCCCGGTGTTCTGTGGAGGAGCCTGGCTTGCTATTTTTTTAATTAACACTAGCTGGATTAATTCCGTTTTTGTCTAAGAAATCAACTCCATTCTGGTCGGATTCTCATATGTTTAAACGAGTCCAACAATGGTGGTTGATCAAATACGATTTTTTTAACTCACCCAACTAAATAGATTCAAGTCAGCCAGTATCAACTATCCAATTCAAGACATCCAACCTATATCTCCAGAGGAGGACTCAATTCAAGACAGCCAACCTATCGCACGAGTTGGAAGCTCAGGTGGCAGTTGCCACCCTATAGATCCAGTCCATAGTTATCAGAAAGCTGCTTCTCTTTTATAAGATTTGTTTCCCCACTTCACACCGCTTACACTGCCCATAAATTTTCAGACATTTGCTTCTCCTGCTTCTGCTTTATGGATAGCTTCACATATATATTCAGTTATTGGTGATTTTGAGTTCAGCCTTATTCGCAATGAAGAAGGACAAGGTCCCATGCAACTGTTACTCGCTCTGTCTGATCTTCTACTAGACCCATCCGTTGCAGCTTTTCTAATAAGAAGTTAAATGAGGGTACTGTGGGCATAATTCAAGGGTACTGGCCTTTACTGGGCCAATATGTACAGAAGCAGTATGAAAAATGCTTGAGGATGAGCCAGTCCACCTTGCTGTCCATGCCTGTGAGGGATGTTTTGGAGGTAAGAGATGATCGAGGCAGCTGGTGACATTCATTGTTGGCTTCTCAAGTGTTGGATAATATAGTGGTAATAGGTAGATCTCCTCATCTGTTGGCATGTTTCGTTAGAGAAAACAATTTAAGAACGAGGGCTGCTTGCATGAAGTCCTCGGTTTGGGCTTAACTTGTATGGGTACAATAAGAAATCTGAGTTTGATTGATGTACACTAAATAATCTTATGCTGCAGACGCCTTGTTGTTCTTTTCTATTGTATTATTGTTACCTCCCCTTTAGTAAAAAAAAATTCTCTTTCCTGACCAAGTCCATTCCGTTTTGTAGATTCCAGGTTTACTCAGCAAGAACTTCCTGCTTGCAAGCCTATCTTGACGCCAGGATGGGTAAGCTTGTCTGACAAGTCATGCCATTCAGTTTTCATTCTTTTACCATGCAGATTCCTCAAAATCATAATAATCATTACTGTGATTCATATTTGTATTTCCCACCAACTCGTACCTAAATCAGACCAATTTTCTGATCCCGTATACAGGTTATTACAGCATTTACATTTATTGGTGCTATCTTTGTCCCAATTGGAGTTGCTTCCCTAAATGCATCTCATGGGGTAAGATGTGAATTTCCTTCATGCCCTAAGCTTATGAGCTATTCATTTTCCCTTCTGTTTTTGTTTGTTTATATTCTGATAGAACTTATATACCTTGTGGTTCAGGTGGTGGAAATTGTCTATGGTTATGAAACTAATTGCATACCTACAATTTGGAAAGGCAGGGAGCTTGCTTTTATCCAAAGTGAAAATGATAAAAGTTGCAATTTGTCTCTAATTGTGAGCACTTTCTTCCATTTCTTTTGGTTTCCTTTGGCATCTATGTCATGAAAGGTAATGCCTGAATACGTTAAACTTTATTTCAGGTAGAAAAGGACATGAAAGCGCCTATATATGTTTACTACCAGTTGGATAACTTTTACCAGAACCATCGAAGGTATACACATATAACTTTGCTATTGATATATATTTCTCATGAACAATAATGTCTGTGTAGATTCTAGCATTACCTAATTAAATTCGTTTTCCAAATGGTCTTGAGGATGATATAGGAGTTCCTTACCTTAAGCTTTCTTTCTACATTTTTAGAAGCCAGACCAGCTAAATGAAACAGCTACATCATAGAAGATATTATTAGCACTAAAACATGAAAATCCTTTCTAACTTTTACAGAACTCATATGTCGGCAATAATTTGCATAGGTGATGTTATTAGTAGTCGAACATGGAAGTTTGTAATGCTCTTTTCAGAACTACATTTCAGCAATAATTACAGACCCTTCTTATTACAGCTGTAACAAATTATGGCAAATCAGAGAGGAACCAAAGAAGTATGAGGTCCTTGGGTCCAAAAGAGTATCAGTCCTTCGAAACAGAAATGTGAAGTAAAATGGGCGATCAATTAACTGGGCAAGACGAATAAGTTGATCATTCATGTAAAGTTCTTATTTCACGAAAGGTGGCTCATCGACATAAATAATTTTATTTACTACAGGTCAAACACTATATCATGATTTCTAATAGGACATAACTTGAGAAGTCATCAAGTTTTCATACATTTCAGGTTATTGTTTTTTTATTGCTTTAAAAACTATTTAAATCCTGCAATCACATGATTGAAAGCTTATACTGAACTGGAAAGGTCTGATAATTTTATTTTTGCTACACATATGCACACATGTATGCACAGATTCTTAACTGAAGCAGTCTCTGTCATCATAAGGCATTATCAGTTTGATTGTGTGCAGCTGACTGCCAATTCTGGTTGCTTTCAAATGTATGATCTGCAGGTATGTCAAAAGCAGAAGCGACAAACAGTTGATGAGCAAGAAGTACGAAAATGATGTTACAAACTGTGAACCTGAACGTGTAGGTAGAAATGGTCATCCTATTGTTCCATGCGGTCTCATAGCCTGGAGTTTGTTCAATGACACATATGGATTTTCAATCAAAAGTAAGGCACTGGAAGTCAACAAAAAGGATATAGCTTGGAGGAGCGATCGTGACTATAAATTTGGGAGTGATGTCTACCCTAAGAATTTCCAAAATGGAAGCCTTATTGGGGGTGGAAAACTGAATGAAAGCATACCTGTACGTTTTTTTGTCTATTTTGTCAGTGTCCTTTTATTCTTGTTTGTGCATGTTTATGTGTGTGATGTGCATGCCTGCACAGCTTTTTTCCTGATTGTAAATTTCATTTTTTCGTTGTCATGTTATATTCATTGGACAAGGTTGATATCTAATTTGACCCTATTGCAACTAACAGCTAAGCGAGCAGGAGGATCTTATTGTTTGGATGCGAACTGCTGCACTCCCAACGTTCAGGAAGTTGTATGGAAAGATAAATGTGGACCTTCCAGCCAATGAGAAAATTGATGTAGTAATAGAAAATAACTATAACACATACAGTTTTGATGGCAAGAAGAAGCTAGTTCTTTCAACAACGAGTTGGCTTGGTGGAAAGAATGATTTCCTTGGTGTAGCATATCTCTCTGTTGGTGGATTGAGCTTCTTTTTGGCAATGGTGTTGGTTGTAGTATTCCTTGTCTATCGAAGGTTGGTGATCCTTTTTTTTTTTTCCCCTCATCTTGGCTGTTGAATTCATTTTAGGTTTTCTATGTGCTATTCAATTTGGTGCGCGGTTATGGGAAGACCAATTTTTGGCTGGTGTTGAAACTCCAGCATCATTTCATGGCCAATAATCCACAGTCCAGAGCTTTTATGGGGTTTGGAATTCTCCAAGAAGCCAGAAAAAAAAATTATAGGATGTGGTTTATCCTTTGATGACAGAACATTTACTTTACAATTGTTATAAAATTTTGTCTACAGTTTAGGTGTTCTTAGTGGACCTTTTGTCATGTAAATTGGTTTTCCATATAGTTGTCTCCAGCCATTACTTCTCTGTGCTGGTGGCGGGTGCTGCCTTACATAGGCATTCTATATAGATTAGTTTTAGGATTGTCTTCTAATGCTTGGAGCACTACCATTCCAAACATTTTATTACCGATGGAGTTGAATGCAACTCCATCCTGTATGGTTAGTTACTGGCCACAAAATGCTTTATGGTATGGCTTTATCACTTTCCAAAGATAGATCTGAAATGGTCATCAGGATTCCATTTCTTACAAGGCCAAATCTGCCCCTTGAGTGGAGCTCCTGAATAGATCTATAAACTTCAAGGGCCGTGCTTTGTCATTATATGGGAACCATATTTCCATCTGAATGCAGGATTCCAAAGCAATGTTAATGTCTTGCCTCCACATTATTGGCCGTCCCCAGAGAACCATATGTTTACTGTCCGTTTTTCCCAAAACTATCTTGTTGTTTGATGTTCTGAGCTAGTTATAGATGCTTCATGGTATTTGATCTGAGCTAGTTATAAATGCTTCATGCATCCCCTTCCAAGTAGTTCTTTATCACTTTAGTTTTTCTGTCTAATCTATGGCTTCGCTAGTCTTGATGTTTTATCCTTTCCTTCTGTATGCTCCTGTACTATGTCGGGATATCTGATTTTTGTGATTTTTTTTCAGGCCTCTTGGAGATCCAAAATATTTATCTTGGAATAAAGATCCTGCAGGACACTGAAGTAAGACCGCAGACAAGTTTCTCAGCATTCGACCTTTACACCACGTTCACAAACATGAAAGCTGTTAAGTGAACTGCTATATAATCATTTATACAACTTCAAGTGCTTCAAGATTTAATTTTTATGTAAACAGTGATACACATGTAAAACAAATGTCTTATATATATATATATATATATATATATAAAATATGTATTTTTTGTCAATCTGTAAAGTCTGTATAATAAGAATTTTCTTATTTGCCTCGAGATGATGATGCTCTATGACATCGAGCTTGTTTTCTTTCTCTTGCACAGAAAATTAAGCGTGTGCACAGTTTCTATTTGCTTTTACCAGCGACATTGCAAATTAAGTATATGCCATCTATGCTTCCATTCCCAGCAATGTTGTAAAAGGTGTAGTGTAACGTGTATCGGTCAGGCCGACTTATACGTTGTATCATAATGTATTGCAAATGTAGCAATAGCGTATCGTAAAATTAACTTTTAAATTTAAAAAAATCTGAAAAATAATTAAAAAAACAAAAATCAAGACAAATGTATTCAATATAAAAAAGATCATTATAAATATAAAACATTCATGTGTATCAACAACACATTCAAAAATAAAAAAACAGATATTTTAAATAACATTATAAGCATCCATCACAGTTTTAAACTTGAAAATTTTATAGAATCTTAGAATTTAGAGTCTTAGGACTTGCAGTCTTAGGCACCACAATTTCATAAATTCAAAACATATAGTTACCATCTTTTATGATTCAACAATAAATATCTCTCAAATCGATAAATCGTCAGTGATTTTCAGTGAAAATGGACAAAATCTCTCTCCCACGTCTCTTGGAGTATTTAGACACAATAAGAGAGGGAGGGAAGTGATTTTCAGTGAAAATGGACAAAATCTCTCTCCCACGTCTCTTGGAGTATTTAGACACAATAAGAGAGGGAGGGAAGAGTGTTTAAACTTTAAAACATAACCATCTTTTATGATTCAACAATAAATATCTCTCAAATTGATAAATCGTCAGTGATTTTCAGTGAAAATGGACAAAATCTCTCTCCCACGTCTCTTGGAGTATTTAGACACAATAAGAGAGGGAGGGAAGAGTGTTTAAACTTTAAAACATAACGTAAAAAGGGGTTGTCAGACCCTTTTTTGTGTTTTTTCCTGTATTGTTCGATACAGAGGTGTATTGTCTGTGTCGTTACGATACATGAGTGTATCGTGTATTGGTTCAGCTGAGTGCCTTCACGGAAAACACGATTTCGCAACCTGTGGAACAGCTCTTGAGGGGTTAATGTCATGTGGTAGGGGCTGAATACAAGCTATAGTGAACGGTAAACTAGAAGTTTGAACAGAAAATAAAAGCCTTACATGCTCAATTCTTAATTGTTTCTGATGAAATGCTGTGGGTAGGGATCTTACCTTTCTATTGACAGCAGGCCCAACGGCCGGTTTTACGGCCGGGCACGTCTTTGAGAGGAAGGTAATGGTCAATGGTTCTTCTTCTTTGACTGACTATTTTATCAATCAATTTCTGTATGTTTGGTGTCTATCAATTGGCTGTGCATTACATCCCAACTTTTTATGGCAACATTCGTGCGTGTCCCTATGCATGTGCAAGCGCCATGAGGGAGCGAAGGACAGAGAAAGAGAGGGAGGAAGGGCTCACTCATTCATGGTTTCAACTTGACCTGGGGAAAGACAACTAGTGCATGTCTAGTCCAAATCATCCCTACCACTATGGAAGAGAGAGTCGTGGCTTGAAAAGTTGATCCATGTTCACGAAAAAAGGGCTATTGAGGGCCATGTGTATATCCTGACCACCAGCGACTGCAGTCTGCAGAGTCCAAATCATCTTATCTCTGCTGCCGGGTTGAGGCTATAGGCCTTGATCATCAAACTGCTCTTGCAGTAAACAAATTGGTTCAGGTTCAACTCCCTAAATTCCTTTCACCATTCATCAGAGAGGGGACATATTTGTTCGCCTAGAAGTCATACTAGTGGCATAAATCCACATGCTTGCTGCCACCAGCCAGGCTTCCTGCTACCCCATTGAAGGTAGGGTCCAAGATCATCCAATACATGAATTTGACCCCGTCGTTAAGGATCATAACAAAACTAAGGGGTGGATGCAACACATAAGCGCCAGATACCTGGCCAAGAGGGTCAGATTTGAGCCTTCGATGAGACAGGTCTAGATTTCAATGCCATGGGTGTGAATGCTCTCCCAATACGTCTAAAGCAATAGAGAGAGGATTTCCAAGTTGGTGAGATAGGAGGGCACCCGGAATTTTGCATTGAAAGGCAACCAGAACAGAGCATAGTAAAAGTTCAACTCTTGGATTTGAATGTCCTGTGTGCCCAAAGTGAACTTAGTGGCATTTTGATTACCTCGGACCTATGATCTCAGGGTTTGAGTTGATATGAACCAACCTTAAACCCATAGTTCTGGCAAACAGTGGATTAAAGATCCCATCATGCCTCGAATTTCATGTGGCGTCAAGGGTAGCTGGTCTTTCTTAAGATCCAAGAACTTCAAGATGCAAGGTTTGCATATCCTTGATGTAATCCTTGCATCTATTGAAATCATTTTTAAAGGTCAAGAATCTTACTAAAAACTTTAGATTAACATTTTAAATCACCTCGTATCTAAGATTAGAGGCGTCAATACATTCCCTTAGCATTTAATTACCACGGATCTGAGATTTAGGTGTTTGACATCTCATCAGGCTCACCTTAAATATAGCTAGAGGTGAGAGAAGATTGCTTCATATGAATCATATCCATGCATGGATTAGTAAAGGTATATGGGTTCCAAATTCGTGTTGTAGCAGGTACATACGTCTTTCAAACAGGGGATCTATAATGTTCCTTGAAAACCATGAATCTGAGATTTTAGATTTCAATTCACCCAATTTGATGACAGATAATATTCAAAGGCCATGGATCCTAGCATTTTCATTCGATATTGAATAAAAAGGAGCAGGTCCCACTCCCGTCCACATGTTACTCTAGTCAAGCCATTCATGATGATCAAAGCACATGAAAGGTGAGTGCTCAGACCAATTCAATGCGATCCAACCAACCATCGCTTCTACATCGTTGTCTTTCCATTTCATGATCTTCCTTTGATCGCACAATATAACTAACACATTCCAGAGCATTCATCGTAAGGGCCAAATTTGAGTGATGGTCATCTGTTTGTTTCTTAGGAATCGATATCGCCACAATTTTTCTTTTTCTTGTTTTTTTCTTCTACTGTGCTAAATGTGGGCCAACACATCGAACATGACCAAGAACGGGAAGTCTTAGTTTTTCTGAAAGCCAACAGACTGACTGAATCCCCTGAACCAGGCCGTGTTTAACTCTTCACCAATTCCCATCTATTATACTTCCTTAAGATTCTCTAATGATCATGAAGAATATGAGAGAGGAGATCTGTTCAGTGTCGAAGAAACAAGAGCTAGATCGTCAAAGTTTGGGAAAAAAGCGATTATTTATTCATGAACTAACGCTTGATGAGTTTGCTCATTTCAGCCACCAGCTAGCGTGAACAAGTTCATGAATTCAAGCGCATCTGAACTTGGCAGTTCGTGATCTCAAAAATTTTTAATACTGGGATTTCAAGAATTGACCAGACTGTAGCTGCGATCATGTGTGGTCCGCGTGGAAGTGAACAATTGAGCGCAAAATTAATTTTGCTCGTTACGAGAAATTACCAAATTTAGATTTTGAACTCGCTTGTAAGACGAAAAATTTTATGATCCGTAGCACAGAATGTTACTCGCAGATGCACGAACCCACTGAGATTGACAGATCGTTCTGCTACGTTATTATTCATCAAGTTGAGCTAATTTTTTAAGCAAAAGAAGATAAGAAAGACAGCAAATTGCATAAATAATGGGATGGCTAACTACCGCAGACAACCATGCAAACAAATAATCGCGACAATAAAATAAGAGCATCATTCATGAGAACTGAAGCCCAAGGAACAGAGGCCAGAGCCATCCAGAAAAAGAGGAAGGAACTAATCCTGATCACTCATACATGTAGATATTCTCTTTAGATCATAATACAAATCCCATACTGCTTTTCAGTTTCGCAGGCTGGTGTAAACTTCCGACGCATTATATTGTGTACCAAATTCAACTGAATTCCTTAAGCAAAAGAGAACAAGAAAGACATTCGATTATTGATGGTGGCAGCTGGAAACCACCAGAAAGAAGTATCATAGCAACATACATTAAGTAGAAGGCATAATTTTAAACGGAGGAGAGAAGTCCAAGCGAACAGATAAGACATTCTGACAGCCGCTTTAGAGAGAGAGAGGAAGTTGCGTACTCAACCTTCTGAGCCATAATCTTCATTAAGGTGGTACTGGAACATGCCCGCTTACCAGGTGATAAAGTGGGACTTTCTCTCTCACGAGATTTCCCAGCTTATCCCGATTTATCTGGATAAGCAGGTTCTATCTATTAGCAAAAAGATATTAGCAAGACCCAAGAAATTAAAGACCTGCATAGACAGGAAGACAACGTTCCTGATAAGTTCAAAAGAGTTGAGATGATCATGCTTACGACATAATTGTGGGGAAAGGTAACTAAGGGTTTTGATTTTAATTTCGGTTGTTGAGGCTCCGCTGTGTGAGGCTTACCACATTTTCAAGAAAATGAGTGTTCGAGCGCCATTACAGCTGCTGGGACTCTGCAATAAATGGTAGGGCATAAGAGACAGCTTTCAAGCTTAATTTCAGCCTATCTCCATGGATGGGAGGTCACATTTCATGCCACCTACTTGTTTTATTTCCAATTCGTACAGTGCCCAAACCAAGAAAGTGACAGATTTTTTGCTCAATTTATTTATTTTGGATCGATGTGGCAGAGATCCAGGAGTTGAGTGAGAAGGTGGATTAGGAGAAGCAACTAATTAAATCTGGCCAGAGGGACTGAACTTGTTCCAAGACGGTCCAAAACTCAAAATCTCCGGCCCCACCCCCGGCCGGAAAAGGTGATCAGGACTGGAACTTGGGACCCTGCGCAAAGCCTTGTTACAACACTTACTTTGTACAAGTTTCCCTCAACATCTTGGTGAATTTTAGTTGCATGCATGATGTGATCTGTGCTGGTTATCTGAGAAGAATCAGACCTTGAAATAAGGTGTATAAGATCATCACAACAACTAAAATCACTTAAAATATCATAACAACAAAGAATTTTGTATTCTACCGAGACAAGGGGTTGGATAAAAGCTTGGACTCTGTACTGGGTGGTGAGTACCGTCTCCTCCCTTAGAATTTAGGATTATATTGGGTCTTATCTATCCAAAATGATACGTAGACCACATGAAGTGGTCAGGAAGCAACATTCAGGTTGAAGAACCAATCCTTTGAGAAATCTGATAATTATCCGGTAAGCTAAGGCTTCCCATAAGAGGGGGCATTTATATGAATCTATGAGGATCCAGATCCAATGACACCCTAAAAGACACATGCTTACTGTTTTCATGTAGGATAAACCTTTCACAACTTTTGAAACTGGAGACAAGTTAGGGTTATGGAGACACCCACCTGGAATGCAACGAATGAAGAAATTCTTATTCCTTTAATTATTCAAACATCTATATTCCATTTGTTGTCTTGAAGAAATGGTAGTTTTCCTGCAAAAAAGATCTATTTGTTGATGAAATAAATAATTGGTTTAAGTTGTTGCGGCCGTTTGCTTTTGGTAGGAAATTTTGTCATTGCTTCATAGACAATACGAAACAATTGCTGCAAGTTATTGATATTCATCCTTTCCTTTTTACCTTCTTTGTGATCATTAATGTTGGTTGAGTACACATTATTCAACTTTTTTTTCTTTTTCCTCTTACGTATTTTTGAACTTAGTTTTTCCTTTTCAATTAGCCATTTAACTCGAAACGTTTCTCTTTCGTTTTTTTTTAAATTTGACCTTGTGAGTCTAATTTAACATTCAAAACATTAATATAAATTTGTAAAATAATATTTTTGGAACGTATAAACAAGATTCTATAAGATTAAAAATTGACAGTGTATTCATTTTTTTTGTTTTCTTACAAATCTGTCCAAGTAACTTCTTTTTTATACTAATATACATGTTTATTGAAACATGCAAAGCACGTGGGTATGATTGCCCTTCACAAAAACCATTAAAAGAAATAACTCTGATCAAATCAATCTTAAAGATGAAGCCATGAGCCTTGAAATGAGTCTCAATTAATGCATTTTTTTTTCACATACATTATAAATTATTTCCGTTCCTTTCTTTATTAAATGTTTTATTAAAGACTATTTAATGAGAAGTTGTCAATGTTGGTAAAATTCTGAGGCTATTAATTTCCTAGAGACTTCACCCCGAACAACTGTAGGGGAAGAGTGAGAGTTGTCTATGTTACCCAACCTTGCGTTGCCATCATCCCTTTTCCTTTCCATTGAATGTCGAGCAGTGGGAGCAGTTGTCCAACTTAGGCAAGAGAATTCAGTCTTCTTTTGATCAAAATGTCCAACTTATTAACGTAATGATCCGAGCGTGAGCAGGCTGCTTGTTCATTTGGCTCACTTCATGTAAGCTCCCTGTTATCTTCATTTTTATCTTCATGTCGGAAGGAGTTGGTACAGTAGTCCGAATAGTGTATTTGAGATATAATATGTTATCATAATGGAAATCTTAACATACGTCGAATGGAAAAACTCAAGATATTTCAGTTTTTTTTTTGTTACCGTGAACAAGATTTGTTGGGACTACGGCAGCCGACAGCCGGATCCGAGCGATCTGCCTTGCGGTAAAAAATGAAAAATGAAAACCGTCACCGTAGCATTTATGTCCTCTTTCATTTCACGGCAGTAAAGAACGCCAAACTCGGGCGGCTTCCGGTTCCCTCCGATTTGACGTTTCTTCCAACCGGCCGTCACGGCCGGGCAACCCCTTGAAAGGAAAACGATGAATACTTTAAAAAGGCAATGGCAGTAACATCCATAATAAATATTTCTGCAGTATATGTATGTATATATCTGTCAGATGGAGATCGGACGGGCGATATTAGTTACAGAGAATGTATATGGGAGCGGCGCCCACTGTTCATAGATATCTCGTCAACCGTCGGTGACCGTCCCCACAAGCACGAGGGTCTCTGCAGACTCTCTCTCTATATACAACGTCCGTACGCCATGGCCAGTTGTTGCATGGAAGGTGGGACGTAGGAGGGGGGGCGCTCTGTCCGTCCCCACCCTCTCTCTCTCTCTTTTGCATTGTCATTCATTCTGCGATAATGAAAGACGAGGCATTGTTTTCTTCCTCTCTTTCAATAAACTTTGTTCGCTTGTCACTGCTCCGAGAAAAAGGTGGTTTTCCATAGTTCTTGTTTGTTGTTTTCTTGAAGTTTAAAGAACTAAACCTCTCATAATTTTATCCTACTTTTCAAATGAAAGCTGAACCACCATTTTTTTCGTGCTTTCAGTTTTTTGAATACTGCACTTCAACTTTCATATCTGTATTTCTGTCTTGCAACTTTAAAAACTGGTTCAGGACCTCTGATACCATTAAAATTCAAAAGGATCTTGATATCATAAAACTTAAAGCAATAAATGAACGCTTATCAACCGCTACGGCCTTCATTACACTAACCTCTTGAGGATCACAAATTACAACCTCCTCACCACCATCTCTGAATACCATATCTGAATAGAAATGGTGCATTAACGTGCTAGATCTTTCACGAATATGTTTTTGTTATGTGCTAATATAGTATTATTCGTATATTATTATTTATAAAATAAATTAAAGCTCTTCGTTTAGTTGGGTACAATCTCTAAAAATTTGAAGCAAAAAAATCTGAGCTAGATCGGGCCCTAACCGGATGATGCTCAACCCTACTTAAAAGGGCATCAATTGGCCTATATAAGGTCTACGTCAATCAAATCAGCCCACATCAACACCCCGGTGCAAAACCATATTTTAATCAAATAATTATTATTTTTTTGTGGTCCGTGCAAGCTGTTGCCTGATCTGATACGCACTAGCAACCCACCACAAAATCATGCTCGCATTAATAAAAATAAGCGGGATTAATATCTCTATTTTGAAACTACTTTGATGCCGTCTTGAAATTTTTCTCAGCTTCACAACTTTCTTTTCTTTTAACGAATCGAGAGATAAAAAAAAATCCAGTAATTCAGTTTTTTTGCTAGCCGGCAGATTATTACATGCAGTTGTTTCACTTTGTTCTTTCTTTCTTTTTGAAGAAAAAATTTATGTTCGAAATTTCGCCTGGTTAACAAACGAAGGCATCTGTTTTGAAAAGCTTCTAGGTATAACCCAAGTTGTATTCCAATATATGTCTTCAGCTTGTATACATAACGGCGTTCCTGATAAATAATCGAACCATGAATGTTGGAGTCACAGCTGCATTTAGTGAGTCTCACTGAACCAAACTTAAATTTGCATGGATTACATATCACAATCCGTTCGCGGCACTACCAACTTTTTTCAAGATTTTCAATTGAGATGAAGCAATTGCCATCCATCTTTATCACCTGTCGACTTGAAGCCCGCAGTATCACTCAGCAACTTCAACCCCCCATTTGGCTTTCTAACGAGAGCCGACAATCGCATAAAGAGTTCTCCTTCTACAGTCAGCCGAGTTAGTAAGGTGAAACGTTAGATTACTTAAGCTAATGGCACACGTTACTCAAGGTCTGTTCACGGATGCTGCTGCGACGATGACATGTTTGAGAAGTAGCATAGCTGGTCAGCTTGAAAGGTAGGTAGACGATGGCTTCATGAACGAGACCATTTCTAGAAAAAGTCACCAAAAAGAAAGAAAGAGAGCTATTATGCAAGGACACAAGTGAGAAGAGGAATCGATATATGTATATATGATGTGATGATTTACATTTGCTGGTAAAAGAGTCCATGAATTGGACTCACATGAGACTGATTTGAAGTCTGGATTCGAGCTCTTGTGTTGCCAGATGGGTGACCTGTGTCGTGGTCATCATCATCAACATCACACGCTTGTGATGATACAAATCAATTTGTTACATACGATGACGCCGACAGTGCTGCTTTGGATGTTTCCCTTGCAGTACCGCCTTTTTATTATTTCCCGCAGTTACCATCATCTAAACAGTCGCCAAATCAAGCTGTGATCTTTTCTGTTGTCTTTTGTTGCCTCTTGACAAAACTCCTGTTTCCTCTTCTTTTTAACTTTTCTTTTGATTCCTGCAACGTACAGAGAACAGGCTTGCCATCCTGCAACTGCTTCGTCTAGCTACTCCATCTCAAAGCAACTTTTACAAATTAGTTTTTGATATTAAAACGCAAGTCATTAGCTTATGGTGTCAATGTCACCTGAATGAAACGTTGAGATATATATACATATCAATTGGTTGATTGTTAAATCTAGAAACTACATCTATAATCACTTCTGAAACAAGAACGTGTTCTGAATTTTCTCATCCAATACTCCTTGTGTTGTGTTTTGATGACAGCTTCAAAAACGATGTTTTGTGAAATCCAGGTAGGTTGTGTAGGAGGACATCGTTTTTCCAACAGTTTTAAACCATGGTTTCTTGTGTTTTGACTGACAACACAAAAATACATCCAATGTGAATAACTAGCCAGGGGGAGAGACAGGTTAATAACTTTTTTTTTTTTTTTAATGATGTTCTGTCAATATCCCTCAAACACCCATGTTGGGATCAAAATAACATTTAAGAGTGCCACCAATGCGTTTGATTACTCAGGATTTGAAATCCATGGATTTGATGTGGAAGTGATATGACATGTTTTTTGCTACGTGACAAACAATCCATGGCAAAATCCTTGGTTCATCAAACTAAGGATCTTAGGTCCAGACTGAGAAAAAGTTAGATTTAAGATCAGGGTAGGAAGAATTCTACGGTTTTCAATTCCTCATGATCTCAAATCTAATACTATGGCAATTGGCAAGTGAGCAAGAAACGAAAGTTAAAGTTTGTCTACATGACAATGTTAAAAAATATTAAAGGAAGACCCTCCTTTCTAAAAATAAGATTTTTTCAATACAATATATATATATAGATATATTATATTATCTATGGATCTGCATCATGAGCATAGATGCCACTAGCTCGTGAGAAAATCTCTAAAGTTGTTAGGAAGATATGGGAAAGTGATTACATGCAAATGTGATTAATGCGCATGGCTTAATGTGATTTCATGTTGGTCTGGCGGGGCTTGTGCTCACGGACGTGGAAACTCAATAATTCAGCATATGATTGAGTCACCTTACTAGAGATGGTCCACAGCTTGGCCATTTCGATAAAAGCTTCTGCTGGGGAGCTGGTCTATCTGCGCACGAGCCTGCGTCCTCAATATATATATATATATATATATATATATATATATATATATATATATATATATATATATATATATATATATATATATATATATATATATATATATATATATATATATATATATATATATATATATATATATATATATATATATATATATATATATTATCTTAGAGTTAATTAGATAAGAGACACTGTCTGGGCGCATGACGTATATAGACTTATATAATCAATTTCATAGTGACTTAATGAAGAGTATGTGAACCTTTTAAGAAGATTTTTGAAATCCTGTGATCCGTACATCCCGTAACACTTTGTTTTTTAGATCAGTTTGGGCATGTGATCTCATGAAAAACGCTCGCCGATATATGTGTGTATGCCCATGTTTGATAAATATCAAGCGCATACAGACAACCAAGAAACAACTTTACGTGCAATCTTCTTAAAATTTTACAACTCAAATTGCCTTGGCCATCTCCAGTAGCATAGTTTTGCTAAAAATGTCTTATAGAACTTCTCCTACTGTGGTCAGAATTTAGTGCATGTATACTTAATCTCAATCCTTGAGAACAGGGGAGAGTTGTTTATTTGTGACGATATAGTACCTCCATTTCTATATAAACACTTCAAGAAACAAAAAAAAAACTTCAGTGTTAGCAATCGAAATTCACGACCACAAAAGGGAGTTCAAAAAGCTGAAAAACAAGAAACGAGCTCAGAAATTTTGTTCGTCACGGTGGAGAACGTATCTAAATTTGCAAGCATTAAGACATTTATTACATATAATTTTTTGTTTTTACTATAGAGTACGGTACCCTCTCACCTAGGCTCGTGATGGATAATTCAAATATTCTTCAATAGTATATTGGGTTTATAATATTATTGAGGCTTCGTACCTCCAAGTAGGCACGACATCTCACGTCCAACAATGGCGCCTTCATTAATCTATGAAGGGGACCTCTTCGTCCTGTTCGGGTTCCCACAGTTGGTCATAAACTGTATTGGATCCAGGTGGGTCCATTTCACGATCCGAACTGTTACGCCTCGGATCGCGACTGCTACACATTCACGATGAAAGAATGGGTGCCAGGTCATGTCATGATCAGATAGTGGGCCGTTCACGTGGGTCCAAATCCGGCCTGGAATTGGATCTGGATTTGGACCCTCGCTGTACCCGTTCCTAGCCCTTTCGTATCATTGGGAAGATGCAATGTGACATGTCCAGCTAGCGTTGCCATTGCCATACTTCTCGCCGCTCGCAGTTCTGCGACCACCAGATGGGCGTGGATGGGTCCATATGCGGACCGGGTCGTGGACCCTACCCTGTATTATTGTTTGGATCAGAAATGCTACAATTATACCTTGGTGAAACCGAGGCTTGACAACTGCAATTTACTTCACGGGGCCACATACCCTTTGTTCACATCCAAACTTGTCGGCCTTGTTTGGCAGCGACGTCAAACGTGAACAAGTTCTCGAAACTGGAGATTTGATCAAGGAAACCGGGTTCAAATCCATGTTGAGTGTCTGGATCTGGATCGAACTCAATGGTTGGTACTTTATTAAAAAGGATGGGATTTCGAGATGTTTGTATTGCTTGTCAAACATGTCTCACAAAGAGAAAAGTTATTCGTATCCTTTATCGGGGCTCAGTGCCCATCGGATACGGGTTGAGGATCCAGAAAGCACGTCCCCTCCATGTGGGAGTGGGTCCCGGTTCGGGTCAAAAGAATGAAAAAAACGTCGGTGGTGGGCCCATTGACCGGCCCTGTGGGTCCCGCGTTAGCTGCGAGAGTAGGGCCCCCCGCCACGCTAACACGTTGTTCTGACTGGAGTTTCTGTCTTATCAAGAGTTGGATCCCAATAATGACGTCTGATAGAGGTGGCTCCCTGGGTGTTTCCGTCAGAAAGAAAGTCAAGGTATAGAGTCGTCCGCTCTTCTGGAGGAGGTCAAAGGGAGTTTCTTTATTCCCTGGTTGCCTCTTTCAAGCTTTTACTTTTCCTCGGGTTCCGGATCTTCTCCTTTATCGTTGTTTGCGAAAAAAAAAAATCTGAAAGAGAAAGGGTAAGATATTCTCTCTTTTGATCCCTTTTTCTTTTCTCCTTTTTTTTTTTTCCCTCTCCCTTTAATGATGGGGGTACCATGTTAACGGACCCTCCAGGTCTGGATTTGACATACCGAGATCCAATTTATGAAAAATCACTTGATGGCCCCTTAAAAGTTTCTCTCGTACTTCTTATTGGGCAACTTGTGTGCTTATTCTTTTGGCTTTACAAAAAAAAAAAAAGTCTAAAAATCGAAGTCGATTCAACTTGCAATTATATTTTGGAAACCATATGATTCTTTCACTCACCCTTTTGTTTTTCTATACAAAAATGTTTGGACATGTTAAGGGCTTATTGTCTTGGGCTATGTCTTAGTAATACAACTCCTGCTATTTTTCATTCCAAAAGATATCTTTTTTTAAATGTCTGTATTAACTTATTGTTAATAAAAAAATTGGAAAGGATTTACTCCTAACAACCTCACTTATGAGGTATCTGAGATCGAATTCAATCCCTTTCGACCATATCATAAAAAATAAGGTTCATTTCTGACCTTGATAAAAAGTGAGACACCTGTCAACTAAAGCGCAATGCATCTACCATTTGCAATATAATACAGAAGAATAATGCATACATAAATTGGTTTGGTAAAAGTAGGTAAGTTATGGACCTACTTGGATATGAAGGTTCGCAGGCGACCCTTTTAACTAAGAAAACAAAAATGTAACTTCTTAGTATACTTTTGCATTCTATAACCTTTTCCTTTTCAATTTGTTAATTGCTTACAAATTACTTGTTATGATCATATTTCTGGTGAACGATATTTTGAGAAAGCATCTATCAAAAGAACACATGTGTTTCTTCTCTACATGCACATTCTATGACGTTTTTCGGTTTGTCATAATGAAATCAAGGAAAGAAAAATGAAGACTTCAATATATCAGGACAAGTTTGGGCAGATGCAATAATTGTTCATAAATACATGAAGTTTACCTTTCCATTTTTATAAATTTGTTGTCAGTGATCCATTTCATCAACAATGTACCAAATTATTACCAATCATTCAAACAAAGGAGGGCAACATTGTTGAAATAGTCATAACCCACTCCTAGTGAAAGCCTTTACACGGAGCCTAAGGCAGTATCCATAGGTCCGATATGATTGAACTCCCATTTGATAAGACCGGATTCGGACCCACCATCCGGACCCATGATCAAACCCCAGTACGGGGTACATGGTAAATTAGTAAGTTACTTGTTCCAAATTGACGAGTTTTTTTTTTTTTTTTTTTTTTTTTTTTTTTTTTTTTTTGTAAAAGAGGAATACCCATACATGGTAAAAAAGGACATGTTGAATCATCCATATTTTTCTTGGTAGCCTTTCATGTACTATTAGCAAAAAATATCACATATATATTATGTTCCTTATGGGTAGTGTTCCCTATGCTACTCCTACTATTCTTTAGATATTATGTTCCATAAAGCCATGTAGTTCTTTATATGGTCAAGGTTTATGACCATGGTTTGAAGCAGTGTCATAAGGAATCCAAAGGATAAAAGGATGCCACTTTTCAAAGTTTTTACTTTAGTTTTACATACTTTAAAAGTTAATTAAATGATAGATATAAGTAATTCGCTTTTCACAGCCGGTTCAGATAAAATGCTGAAGTGGCTGACTGATCCATTGAATCGGCAGCCGGGTCGATTTGGTTCAATTTGGAGCAAGTGGAGGATCTGAGAACCTCATTTTATTTCAAACCTTCCCAAGATCGGATCCAGAATCTATCATAATCAACTACAAGATTGAAAAACACGCATATGTTCGAAACTCCTCCATCATTTTACTGCAGCTTTAAATGAAGACACCATGTGGAAAAAAATTAACCCCAAATAAGGGGGAAAATGTCCCGAGACATTCAATCCCCACCACCTCAGGAGGAAGGTCTTTGCATTTAAACCATCCCACCACCCAAAGCGACAGAAGCGCTTATCATATTTCATTGGTTGTTGGTAATTCCAAGGAAAATTTTTCCCATGCCAGAAAGAAGAGAGAGGTGAAAAAGTGGAAGGGTCGTTTTCCATGCAGCCCTACTGTATTAGGCAGACAAAGGGAGGCACAATTATGCGATTCCCTGGGGAAGGGAACAGTTGGGAAATAAAGCAATGAAAACTCTGTGCCCAACACCCAATGGCATGTCAATTTTTTCCCCTCCCTCCCCTTGCTTCTCTGCAGCTTTTGCCTACCACCCTAAACTTTAGATATCTCAAACGAAATAAAAAAGTTTCTCACTCACTTTTTACTATTCATCCCCAGTTAATGATTTTTGTGTTCTGTTTTTTTTTCTTTCACTTTTTTTTGTTTGTGGTGCATTGGATCCATCAATTTGGAAAGTAAAGTTTAAGGTAAATCAGAAGCCTCATCTTTGTAAGCACAACTTCAATGCAGACGGGGTTTCGGGAAGTGGGTGGTGACGCCCATGTTGATCCCAAGAGTCCAGCCTTTTGTTTTCCTGATGCCACCTTTTGGGCTTGTGTTTTTGGAAAGTGGGAAAGTGATTTGTTTTCCTAAGAAAACGAGTATGAGCTCATTTAGCAAGTTTCAGTTCCTGTCTGATAGCGAATAAGTGCCACGAAAAGAGACTTTAGCAGAGCTTTGAACCGCCGTCGATCTCTATCATTAGCAGGCTTTTCTTTTTCAGTGAACGGATTTCAGCAGCCATCTCAAATTTCTTTCCCAAGAAATTGTTAGCTTTTGTTAGCCTTTTACAACAAAAAATTCGTGCCTCATCTCTTTCTGTTTCTCTCTCTCTCTCTCGTATGATATAGAAAAACTTAATCAACTAAATCATATACAATGGTTCATTGCAAACAACAAAACCATGTTCGTAAAATTTGTAGGTGATTTTCTTTCATTTCATGAAATTATGTCTATATGCATCCCAAGAATCATGATAAACGAAGACATATATTTCATGTCTGTTGGCTGCTCATTGGATTACAATGGAAAGATGCGGGACTAAGCGAATGCGTTTTACGCAACCAAACAAGACCAAGTTCATGAACTTGGAACTAATTGGTCACTTACTGGTTAAAGACAGAAGAACGGGGATGATTTCTTGGTTGGACATTGTATCTCGTTCTTAAAAAGACAAACGGTGATTTTGGAAGTTCGTGATCTCGGTCATGCATCGCCTGATTGCCAGACATGGTCTAGCCTTCTAGTTTCTATCTATTGACAAGCTCTACTTGATGCCTGTGCTGTCAATGGGTTGGATCCCTGGCCCATTCGGACCCTGACAAGTTTGGTGGGCCAACCCGGTCAGCCGGGGAACCGGCCTGACCCGCTCCCTTGCTGGTTCACATTCACTGCCCAGATCAGTCTGAACCAACTGATCTGTTTGGGTATGAGGACTACTAATCTGAGACAGATCCAAATGTGTCCTAGTTAATATGTAGTTTCTGGTACAACCAAAGGGAAACTTGTGTTTCGCATTTGGTTCGGATCATCAACATGGGAACTCATCTGATCCAGGAATTCATGGAGCCTTGCTGCTTTCTTTTCTTAATCCATCCCTTGATCCATGAGGATCCGTGAAAACAGGTTTTTTTCCACCAAAAGACAGAATTTAGTGATATCACCCAAACATGTCCTTAACCTTCTCTTCTACTTGAGGTCTCAACTCTATTCCTTTAGTCAAGTAGAGAGAGTCAGATGAATGATAAATAAATTTAATCACTAAAAATTTGCAGACGTAACATATATATATATATATATATATATATATATATATATATATATATATATATATATATATATATATATATATATATATATAGAGAGAGAGAGAGAGAGAGAGAGAGAGAGAGAGAGAGAGAGAGAGAGAGAGAACAATTGGGACAAATAAGTACAAGTGGGGAGGTTGATGAAATGTAATAAATGAGATGCATACAAACCTGACGAGCAACAAAGTTATGTATACGTTATGGACGCAGGCCCAGCTTCCCTTCTTGTCAATATTTTGCCCTTTTCCCCGACGCCATGAGACGCATTGTCATTAATTTCACTGATCAGCCAGTCAGTCAGCCAGCCAGGCGGCCTGCAGTCACACCACCTCCGTCTCATCTTCCATGCACGTGTAAATCCCTCAGAACAGGTTGCTTTTAAGAGCGTGATCTCAATTTGGAGAAGGGGAGAGAAGGTGGTGGTCCATTCATGGCGCCCCACCCTCTTTAAGAACCCGGTATTAATGGCTGAGAATTGATCTCTCTCTCTCTCTTTCCCTCTGTTATATGTGAGTGCAGGAAAACAAAGTTGTTTTCTTTTGAAAGATGGCAGTGGCATGTTCAATGCGAGGTTAAATGTAAATGTAAGTGTGGAAAAGAAAGAATTTCTTTTACAAGATACATTGCAGTGACATCACATATTCAGTGCAGAGTTAAATTGTGTCTACAGCTGGTTGGGTATCTGGTGTCCCGATGTTCAAATACTGAGCCATCTTCCTTCGGACTCTTTCGTATTAAAGGGAGAGATGAAGCAAGGACAAAAGCAAAGTGCAGAAGAGACCCTTTTTCAGAGCCACAGATCAGAGAGAGAGAGAGGATGATGACGTCCCAAGCACGCGCGAGCTCTACCACGACGCTAGCTGCGGCTTCTGCTCGCATGGTTTTTGCTGTAACATATATATATTACATAATATATAGATATGTATGTAAGCGACTGTAGCAGCTGCTGCCATGGTTGCCCCCAAGGTCTCTTTCTCTCTCTTTCTGCCACAGTCCTTTGGTACTCGAACTACGAAGAGGAGAGCAGCGGAAGCGTCCGGTTATGTCGCTTCTCAGAGACGCTGGTCGGCTGCAGATGAAACCGAAGTGGCAGAGTAGAGAGAGAAACAGAGCATGGAAGAGGATTCCTTCTCTCCCCCAAACAGAAAAACACGATCAATACCACCCACTAGTTCTCTGCTCTCTGTTTCTCTCTCTACTATTTTGCCTTTTGCTTTTTCTATTAAAGAAATCACATTTTTGGCAAAAAGCGCATGATGGGGAAAGTGTATCAAGAACAAAAGGGAGAGTGCTGATGTTTTTCTTTCTTTTTTTTCAAATTTAGATCCACCCACATGCATTGGAAGATTAAAAAAAGAAAGCAGTAGCACATGCATGATGGTAAGTGGAACCAAATATATATGGGTACAGAACTATATACAAGCAGCTTGGTTCCAAAATTATCCACATGTTCGGCTTGGCACATTTTAGTTATATTTAACCTAATTTGAAAGAGTTGTCAATCAATATGACAAGTTACTACTATAGTTGTGCTCAAACATATAAGAGAAACCTTTTCTCACATTCAAATCACAATTCCAAGCCAAATGTAAAGAGGACATGATATATGGCGGTTGACATATTATTATAATTCATTTTCGATGGCTTCATTTTCAAATATGCGATATGAAGCTGCACACTTTTTAAGAAATTATGGATTTACCTTTTCTTTTCTATCATTTAACTTGCCGCTGTACTGTTCTTCACGACGTCATGCTTCCGGCTTCCTGTTTTTTCTAATTCCGATAAAAACGAAAGCAAATGCTTTCTACTGATGAGACTGCGGGTAGTGTAAGGGATAATCTGCCAAAAAAGAAAGAAAGAAAGAAAAAGAATTCAAAGGAAAGCAGACCACCGGTCACACGATCTAAGGCACCAGCAAACAGTAAATTCAACAAAGATTCGGTGCCACATTTTAAAATTATCAAATAAAGGGCCGGAAAGTTGAATATATAGTCCTGATCATGAATTGATAATTGCTGCGGAATATTGCCCACTTTGAAATAACTTTTTTTAAAAATATATATATATATATATATATATATATCTAAACCGATGGGTCGCCTGCACTGCACACATCTTTGTCCGTCCGTACGACTCTGCGCGCTTCTGTCCGCCTCTGCCTTTTCCTTGTTTCCCTAAACGGACCCAAGTCCCACACCCTCTCTCCCCTCCATTTTACAGAATCTCGAGACTTTCGATCACGACCCGTTGGATGTTTGGATCTCACTCTACTTTAAATGGTTTCAGCTTCTCATATGAATATGTTGCTCGTCGCTGAAGAACAATGACAAGTGCACAGATCCATTGGCACGACTTGTATGATATGCACCAAAGCTAGGTAAATATTTATACGCGACTTCTTTGTCTTTTTAGACAAGGAAATTAAGGAGAAAAGTTAGCTACGAGACAAAATGGAAGAATCTTAATTGTCCTACATTACTTTTCACAGAGTCCGTTTCATTGTTTCGGACCCAATTTTGGAAAATTGGATCTGGATCCGACTGACTACATCATAAACCTTTCTTATTAAATATGTTGACAAAATATATAATACATTAACAAAATGAGTAGCGAGCTGTTGCCAATTACAAAGCCGCTAAGATTAACAAAGAAAGGAAAAACATGTATAAAGATACGAGACTTGGAGGTCGACGGGTCTGGGCAGGAGTATGTCGAGATCCACGATAAAGACTGTTTCCTGGGAAGAGTATTATTGGCGCGGGTCTCGAAAGTCGTAAGCGTCCATTGCCCGTCTCAGACGATGACCCGGCTGGGACGTCGGGTTGGATCTCGAATATTTAGACCGCATCCAAACACACAAGTTGCCCAGGCGATGCACGTGGCAGTCAACGGCAGTCTTCCTAAGACTTGAACCTGAGCAGTATTTCTCAAAATGATGGGCGACCCCGGATCCGGATACATGCTCCATTCCGGGTCGGTTCTCTGGTGCACAAGCCAACCGGATCCAAATTTGGCTCCACAAAGGGTATCATGGTAATTTCGTCAATTATATTAACACTAATTATCCCCGCCCCCCTTTATATAGTTGCACCAAACGGGAAGGCGTTTCTTGTTTTTGTTTGGCTTATTTGAAACTGAAGCGAGAGTGCAATTTGGATAATGGGATTTGGGTTGTCATAGCATTAGATATTAGAGCGGAAGTCTTTGCTTGTGATGAGAAGCAAGAGATTACTACTTCACTAGTAACCCAATAACTACCACCAACTACCTTGTGTGGAGTCCTCAACAAGGCTTTATCCCGAGTTGCTTAACCGCTTTTGACTGGCGATTAAGAAACTAACTAAGCGGATGAGCACATGATCGCGCACGCAACTGGTAGCGGGCCTTGATTCACAAACCCATTCAAGTTTAATTACTCTGCTAGAGGATCGCCAAAAAGGTGGGACAATATTTTTATTCGAAAAAATTAGCAGCTCAAATGTTTCATCTAGATTCTATGATGAAGCAAATTTTAGTTATAACTTCCAAGTTGTGGATGATATAGAATCAAAATATCGTGTATTTTCCAAGCAATACCAACCAACATGCTTATGGGAAGGAATATTTTATGCGGCGCTACTTTAATAGCTTTTTATTTTTTGATCGAATGAGCTGGAGTTGAGCAGAAACGGAGACTAAGGCCAGCCTTCTAGCCAAGCACACCAAGTTCTTGCCGGCTAATGTTTACTCATGTTCTTGTATTCAACCCAATACCTTTTAATTAGAATTAAGTAAAAATTACAGAAAGACAGTTGAAGTTTGAACAAATAACGAATCCCCGTTCAACTTTTGAGAGTCAACAAACAGATGATTAACCATACGTTAGAAAATAAATAACCAAAAGAACATATATATGTATATTAGTAGATTTAAAATAATTTCTCTACAGAAAAAACTTTATTTTTATACTAGAAAAGAAAACCGAGGTTCTTCCTTATTTTTTAAAACCTATGTAATTATTTTTCGCTTTCCCGAGATGATCCCATCTACCAATACCCGCTCCATTAATGCGGAGGGTGAAAAGAGAACCGGTTTATCTGGAGACTCGACCCAGATCTGATTCAATCACTGCCCTCGGACGTGCTTATTTGGACCCAAATCCGGACTTCTTCCTTTCAAGTTCCAAAACTTGATCAGGGTCGGGACCCGGGATCCATATCAAATCACGTTCCATTGATAATCCGGGCCGGAATCAAAGATGTAAAACTGTAAATTCCCAACACATTCACATTACGTGATTGAAATTTTGCAGCAGAAGGAGGAGAGAGAAGACTCTTCTCTTCCATTAAATTAAAGGGTGTAGAGAGAGAAAAGCAGAGCTCAGTGAGAGAATGAGCGAGATTTAATAGAGCGTTAGAGAGAGGAAGGAAGGACGCTCAGTAGGAGAAATGGGTCAGTGAATATTTTCTCTGACATTCCGACCCCTCCCCCCTTCTTCTCTCTCTTGTTTTTCTCTCTCTCTACCACCCACCAGTGTATAAATGTGAAACACCCCTTCCCAGACACTCCTCACCACCCCCCTCCTCCAATGGAAGAAAACGGCACCACCACCACCACCACCACCGCCACCACCGTCTCAACCTCTTCTTCTTCGTCCTCTTCCTCTTCCTCTTCCGCCTCTAACACCCCACTGCAGAGATCCAGACCGCCGGTCTTTGAGCCACCGCCGGAGGGGCCAACGGAGCCCATGGAGTTCCTGGCGAGGTCCTGGAGCGTCTCGGCTTTGGAGGTGTCCAAGGCCATCACTTCCCCCGCCACCGCCATCTGCAAGGTCAAGCCGAGCTCCTCCATCCCCGAGGAGGTCGCAGCCGAATTGGAGGACCCCTCTCCGGCCGTCGCTGCTGGAAACCCCTTCTCCTTCGCATCCTCCGCCACGTCTCAGATGGTCCTCGAGCGAATCATGTCTCAGTCTGTGAGTGGTCTCCTCCTCCGCTGCAGCTTTCTCGAGTTGGGCTTGTCTTCACTAGGCTTCTTCCTTTCCTTCCTTCTTCCCTTCAAAGCTGGTTTCTTTCTTGCCCATGCGGGTCTCTGTCGGCTGTCTCTGCGCCTGACTCGTTTCGCTTTTGTGGGAGTGGTGGTGTGCTCTTTCTCCCTGTTTGGGATGGTTTATATAAATGCTTTGGATTTAGTCGGTGGTTTAGGTGTGTCTTAACCTCCGAGGGATTTGCCTTTGAGGAGTTGGAAACGTCTTTAAAGTTTTCCTTCGTTTTTGGTCTGTTTTCTTTGATGGGGTTGGGCTTGCCGGTAGCAGTGGTAGTATTCGCTTTACGACCCTTCTTGTTTGCCTTTTCTGGAGGCTGAAGGGGAAGAAAATGATCCTCCGATCTTTACAGCTTGTTTGAGTTGTGGTGTTGGGATTTCTTGTCCGGTTTTCTGCAAGTGTTCGAAATTGCTTGCTGTTCTTCTTTCTGCAGGTGTCTTGAGTGGTAATGATTTTCTTAGCTGCTTTTTGAAAAGGAAGAGGGAGGAGAAATGGGATTGGGAAGTTGATTGTTTTTGGGAATATTCTTTTTGAGGTTGTTGGCAATGAAACTAGAAAAGGGGTTCTCGAGGAAGGGGATTTATGATTGAAGTTGGTGTTCTGTTTTGTTCTTCCTCTCTGTTTTTTCTTCCGTAGCTGAGTGCTTTTCCGTGGAAAACCGTATAAAAAATGGGATTCTAGTGATTGAACACGGTGTTCTTTTTTTTTTTTTGGTTTGGTATGTATGGCTTTTTCCCCCTTTTTCCTTCGCTTTTGTAGAAAATATCGATTTTAGAGAATATTTATTTCTTATCAGTAATAAACTGCAAAAGCAGCGCACTCTCTCTCTCTCTCTTTCTCTCTCTCATTTTCTGGGTGAAGCTCTTGTTTTATCTTTATCGTCTCTCTCTCTCTCTGACCAAACATTAAAATGGGTCCTTTTCCTGCTATTCTTTGTTTTTTCCTTTAGCTAGCTCATGATTTATATCTATCCTTTTCTGCCCCATCCTCCCTTCTTCCACCTACGTAGAATTTTAATGTTGGTGGTCCCAAACTGGGAATATTGCAGCTCCTCTCGTTCTCTCTTTCCTTTTTGTGACGATCATTATTATGTGGAAGTGATTATGAGAAGTGAAGCTTATTTCCCTTTACCTTTTCTTTACTGCTTTTAGTCTTAATTAAAAGTATAGTTTGTGAAAGAAACTCTTTTCTTTTCGTTTGTTGTTTTCATAGCAGCAAGACGTATCCCCTCGAACCTCAGGGAGGCTCTCTCACAGCAGCGGTCCTTTAAACGGTGGCGGTTCATTCACCGACAGCCCCCCTCTCTCCCCTTCTGAAATGGATGATATTAAGGTCGGCCTTCTCTCTCTCTCTCTCTCTCTGTGTGTGTGTGTGTGTGTGTTTTGGACCTTTGGTTTTCTTGAGAGATGAACAGCAAAAAATTAGCTCCATCCTTTCTTGGAGTTGTGTGAAAACCTCTTGCCATTAATTTCACGAGATTCTTTATTTTTGGATTCTCGTGTAATAAA
This sequence comes from Nymphaea thermarum, assembly GCA_011799765.1. Classification (NCBI taxonomy): domain Eukaryota; kingdom Viridiplantae; phylum Streptophyta; class Magnoliopsida; order Nymphaeales; family Nymphaeaceae; genus Nymphaea; species Nymphaea thermarum. The sequence goes on along the minus strand of JAANDH010000007.1, from coordinate 76,249 downwards.
ATGTTGACGACGTACAAAGCCATTCCTTCTGCACGAAAAACGCAGTAAGCCTACCCTGGTTTCTTGCTAGGTGCCCTACCACTTGTCTGGCTCTACACCTGTGCCTTCATTTACAGTTTTATCCCTACACCCTGTTCAGATATTACGCTCACATCCGTTCTTGCCTGTCTTCGTCTTCTTCTACCTTTGGAAACACAGATGCTCAGCTTTTCTTCTTATGACATAAGACTCAGGCTTGTGTTTGCAGGGTTATACTTGGTATCTAACATGGACGGTCTTCTTTTATGCTGTTTCTAGGGCAGTTCAGCTTGTCCTTTGTGCTGCTGCTAAGGTTTAGTTGCCTTGTTGAGACTGAGAGCTTGTTGAATTGCAGTTCTGCAGGCTGAGCAACACGGTCCAAGCTCATTACAGGGGGAAGACTGTGGGGAGATGGCTGAAAGACAGGAGGGAGAAGAAGAAAGAAGAGACTCGAACACATAACGCACAAGTTCATGCTGCTATTTGCGTTGCTGGAGTAGCTGCAGCTATAGCTGCAATTGCCGCCGCAACTGCTGCTTCCTCCAAAGATGATCAGTCCAAAACCGACGTAGCTGTTGCATCTGCTGCCACACTCGTGGCGGCGCAGTGTGTTGAGGCCGCAGAATCCCTGGGTGCAGATCGAGATCACCTGACCTCTGTTATCAATTCTGCAGTTAATGTTAGAACTGCTGGTGACATTATGACTTTAACAGCAGCGGCTGCGACAGGTACCTCTCTGTTTCCACACCCTAATTCTTTAGCTGCTTTGTTACAAGAGCCTATTCTCAGTGCCCTGCATTCTTAGCATATGGAGTGTTAAAAAGTGTTTGAGGATGGTTGATATTAGATTTAATGACTTGAACCACTAAGTTAAGTTTGTTTGCGTTTGTATCCAACTTGGTGCGGCTGGACTCACAAGCTCTTCAAATGATGCAGCTCTGCGTGGAGTAGCCACTCTCAAGGCGAGGGCTCTCAAGGATGTATGGAACATTGCCGCGGTGATACCGGTTGAGAAGGGAATAAGCAATAACAATGGTAACGGAAACAACAACCAACATTCTTCCTTCAGCGAGGAGCTTGCACCGGAGGACAATTTCCTTGGTGTCTCTACTCAAGAACTCCTAGCAAGAGGAGGGGAGCTTCTCAAACGTACTAGGAAGGGTAAGAGCAGGACCCCTGTCTAACTACAGCCACCTTGGCATCCGGACAGACTAACTTGGTCCCCAGAGAATACTAGTCTGAGTCGGAAGCAGCTTGTTTTTTAGATTCTGTAATCTGATGTTTTATATTGTGTCTGATCTTAGAAATGTTGCTTAATGCAGGTGACCTTCACTGGAAGCTTGTCTCTGTTTATATTAACAGAGCGGGGCAGGTATTTTACTGCATCATCTTTTCCTTTCCGTAAGTGATTGAGCTTTGGATCGATTGTTGAGTTCGTAAATTCATGCATACTTGCTTGTTAATTCAGGTGACTCTTAAGATGAAGAGTAGGCATGTGGCAGGAACCATCACGAAGAAGAAAAAGAGTAATGTTCTGTTCTTTAAAATTCCATATGTAAGAGTTGCAACTTACAATAATGTCTGCCCAACCAAGTTATTTCATGACCACAGATATAGTATTGGAGGTCTGTAAGGATGTTGATGCATGGCCAGGGAGACATTTGCTTGAGGGTGGCGAACACCGTCGGTATTTCGGATTGAGAACAGCGGCTCGGGGACTGGTCGAGTTTGAGTGCAGGAATCAGAGGGAGTATGAGATATGGACTAGAGGGGTGTCTAGGCTGCTGATTATTGCCGGCGAAAAGAAACGCCCGTTTGTTTGAACCACGATGACCCAGCAGCTCCTGTGCAGCAAGAGGATTTCATAGGATCCTCCACGTTCCACTTGATACATATTTTTTCTTCTTTACAAGGAAAAGGGAAAAGCGGAGGGAACCTTGTGGGTCTTTTTTTAATGGTGGCAGTCTCTTTTGTTCTGTAAAATTGTATTCAATGGCTTCTTTTCTTTTTCTTTTTGGTCTCTATCGGTTTTGTATAAAATGGTTTCCCATATAATAGAGGCATTCTGTGATTTAGTAAATACTGTCACTTTTCCTTTTTCCTTATAACAGAAAAAAGCGACCCTTCACACTTGCCATTGGAATGGTCAAAAAGCAACACAGATGGGATTCTTCTGCTCTCTTTTATTTACTGATACAGTTCATAGATCATCAGGCAGAGCTTCCATTCTGTCTCTTTGACACAATACCCAAAATGCCCACTATCCGTTGATAAAGCAAGGTTCCAGACAATGTCTGCAATCCTCCTTTGATTAAAGTTATGCATGCCTGCTGACCAACATCCCTGATATTCTAAAAAAATTCTGAAATATAAAGAATCCAGGAAAGTGTTGAGTCTCTGTTATACGAGTCCTGTCACGTGAAAGCTGGTTCCTGTAGTTGGTTCCTTTTACTGTCATGTTTCTTTTTGTAAAAATGATGAACGCGATCATAAAATTCCAGGATCTTTCAGGTTTCCCTTGGTGAAAGTAGATGATGATAAGAGCAAGGACAACAAATATGTTAGCATATCGTCTGCTTTAGATCCTGTGAATCTGTGATGTCCTCGAGTTGCAAAGGAACACGAGGAGGAAGGTGTGTAGACTGTAGCCGTTGCATTTTCTTTTGATAGTGAATTAGCAAAGTTGTTCTTTGAGACTTCACATCTTGAGATGAAAATCTATCATTTTGTGAACTGTCAAGTTTCGTATTGTTCAATTCTCTTGCCCCATTGTATGTACACACACACACAGTACATGCAGGGTGAGTTGGACGACAACGCATTTTGACGTGGGTTTGAAAAGACCCAAGAACTTTGAAATTCATCGTTAAAAAAGGCAGGGGGCCTTCCCCCATGCAGGAGTTTTCCTGGAAAGACGTAAGAACTTTGTGGACTGTGGATCCAATCTAGCTACGAGGACGGTTACCAGTACAATGGGTCCAGGCTAGTTGTAGTTTCCACTCTTATATCGACTAGGTTTCGGTACACTATAATTGTTGCTTGCCGTTCACGATTGGATCAAAGACTACGCCTGAGCCACTAATTTCTGCTGACCAGTTGAATCGTGCTTCATTGATCCGCAGCCCAGTCCTAGACAAAATTCAGTATAGGTTCAGTCTGCGTCTACCGCCATGTTCAAGGACTACCACCATGTTCGGGACGAAACAGAGGACTCGACAGATTTCACTCTTAAGAGTTGTGCCTCACAGATGACCGACGCACTGATTGGTTAATTTTTATTTTGATGTTGAAATTAACAGCAAGAAGACTTGGATGATTCAAAACAAACTGACTGTGCCTGGAAGCATCAGCATGACCTTGAACTGGTTTTGCTGTCAAGAACAGTGTTATCAATATTATTCTGCATTAATCTCATTTGGCTGATGTGTACTTTCTTGAAAGCTTGGCTCATAGAGTTGGATTCACAACTTTGTTTCCTTAATATTAAACCCAGATCCAATATGGACAATAGAAAGCAATTCTTTTCATCATTTTGCTAAAGAAGTCACTTCCAAAGCAGACATAATTTGGCAAAGTGATCTGTAATGTGAAAGTCCTCCTGTGCTTCCTTCTATTCCTATAGATATCTTTCCCATAAATGTTTCCGCACCGACTCAAGTAGCCGGATGTGCAGACCTCGTCGTTGCCATCGGGTTCACCGAGTTGCGACTGACAGTCTATCTAGTATCTAGGCACTTTGTCGAGTCCAGTATGGTTTCTCTACATTACCAACATGAATGGGCCGACAAGCTCAGTTGGGTGCCTAGCACACTTGCATGATTATGCACTTTGATTGTGCATTTCTCCAATGAACTTGGTGATTTGTGGCCCTTTTCCACTGTGCATGACTCACCTAGCACTTTTGCTTGTTAATCTAAGTAGAGGACAAGAATCCTCATCCTAAAAAGTAGAAATAGGGATTCATGGTACCATCAAGAAAATTCCAGTCCAGTATATAGTTTCCCACCAGAATAAAAAAGACAAACCGATTTAAGAGGGAGAAACTGATGATATATCGAGAAAAATTGGCACAAGAAGCCATAGACACATGAACAAGCTATTGCCTTTTTCTAGGCCTCACTACGCAGCTAGAGTACAGACAACTAAAGTATTCTACATATTGAACAGCGCCTGTGGTCGGTCTCATGGCGGACCTTATGCTCGTGACTTGACCAACCACATCCTTTTCATCACTTTTGGCCTAAATCACATGAGCACAGCCATATGTAATTAGACATCAGCTATGGTGCTTCATATTGATAGCTTAATTTGATTTATGTGAAGGGTAAGGGGCTGTTCGGTAACAGTAACAATTTGTTACTGTTCTATGAATCCAATAGTTACTGTTCTATGAATCCATACCAAAGAATGGAGAAAATTTCTGCTATATAGTGTTCCATAAATCTACCACAATTTTTAGGGCAAATTCATGAAAAAATATCAACTTGTTACTACTGCCAAACACCCCTTAAATAGCTTATATGGTAAGGACTAGAAACGGATCTGAAACTGCTAGGAAAATATGCCATTCTTTTACTAGGTAAAGTTAATAAGCTTCTAGGCCATTCCTTACCATATCAAATGGTACATCTTAGTCCAATAAAGAAAAGTTTCTGACAAGACTCTTCGGGCCAATTTGGCAAAATTTGTTTCATGAATCTGTCTCAAAAGTTGAGGAAGATTCATAAAATACTTTTTAAAGTGTTTTATAAATCTGCCACAATCTTTGAATGGTTTTTATGAAGCTTATTGTTCAATTAACCAAGTGGCCCTTAGTCTCTATAACAAACTAATACGTTGTACACGGTCTTGGGGTTCGCAGATACTCCTAGCCATTGTTTCCAGTCGTCCATGGAGAGGTAAGATCACGAGCAGCGGTAAACAACATCCGCACATGCAAACATGTTTAAGTAACTCACAACCGCTTGAACTAGCCATGTGCCAGTGTCCTGATCATATAGAGCAGTCGCTTGCCGAATTCAGTACGAAACCACGTCGAATCTGATAGATAGAAAGTCACGCCGCTGCAATATCATCCCTAAGGAGCTGTCATAATCTTTTCAGTTCACTAAGATGAATAAGTTAGTATGGTGAGCAAAATCGAATGCTTGATTCACTCCCCCCACTTTCTCCCTATGTATAAAATTTGAACTGCACTGCAGCATAATTGCGTTGTAATTCAGAATATTTTTGTCAAGAAGATACAATAATTTGAAGTTTTTCATGTGGAGATAAACGTAAGGACATGGTTATCAATACATACGTTTTTTGAAACCTGTTCCAGAACCGTACATAGTGGTATATAGTATCTCTTACATATGCAGTACAAATTTGAGGGGTTGTCGCGATCTAAATAGTTGAATCGTTAACAAACCATGTGCCAGTGTCCAATATTTTCACAATTCTTAGCTGTCTCACTATGATTCACGAAAATTTTATAGTTAAATATACATAAATATACACTGTTGGAGTTGGAATTACCATAACTTTTGGCATTAGATTTCCCCTCTAATCAGTGGTGGAGGTAGGTGTAAGCAATGTGCAGTAAATTGTTCATACCCATAGTCTCACACTAAGTGTTTATTTTCATGACAGTTTTTCTCATTTACATGTTGTTGTCTGTTGCAATTTAAAATTTATGACTAGTACCTGTTAGATTTAAACATACTACCACGTGTACATTGATGCCTAACGAACTGATTGAGGGACAAATTAATGAAGGGCAACAATATAATAATAAGACTGGATAACCTACATGTAAACAAAAGAATTTTGTGAGTGCTGACAACAGACCACACAGGCCTACACGTGTAAGAAGCTAAAGCAAGAAGCGAGCATTTTGAAAAATGCCTTGTCAATACATGAAATATCAGCAACTATGACAGAAGAAAATGTCCGCAAAGATGGGTGAAACGATGAAATATCTACCATCTCTCTTTTCCTCTCCCCAAAATCTCTAGATTCTCTACCATACATGATATATGCCTTCCTTCCTCTCTCCTAAAGCGCAAAAGCGAACAAAATACAAGGGTGTGTACTAAATCAGCCCCGTCGGCGCAGAATCGAGATGTAAATGAGTTTCGAGTCCGAGATGGCTTTTGCAATTTTTGCCTACCATTTTAATTTTTGAGTGGCAATCTTTCTTTGGCCGACAGTTCGCGCATAAGACCACTAACCGGCCTTCTTGACTCATCAGTATGGACCCAGACGTACGTCATTTCAAGTGATCAAAGGCACAGCAACAGGTGACCTCCTGAGCTTCGGACCGTCAAAGTCCAGTTCACCCCTCGTCTCCGCCCAGGCGCCAATCGACCAAACACCTTGCATGTTGCAAGGCAGATTTCAGATTTCCTCGCTTACACGCCCGCGAATTTTTACAAAGAAAACCACTAAAAACCACTTGAAACTAACGCAAACATGCACATTTGCTATCAATTACACTCCTTTCACTTTACAAACTGAGCGCATGCACAACATGAACGGAGGACGAAATCGTTTGAAATAAGGGAAAAAAAAGAAGAAACAGCTGCTGGTTCATCGAAGGCAATAAGCAGCCAATGCAAAAGTTTCACGACTCAGCTGCTCGAAGCAAGGTCAACAGCGAAAGAAACAGGTTGATGATGTCGAGATAGAGAGAGACAGAAGCCCAGATGTATTCGTCGTAGCTGTGTCGCTTGATCAGGTTATCGGTGTCATAGACGATGTAGCCGCAGAAGATAAGCGCTGCCAGGCCGCCATATACCATGGTGGTGATCCGTCCCAATGGGAAGAAGGCCTGAAAAACCAAACATAAACACCAGCTCAGCTCGATGTGTTTATACAAGAAAGGAAGGGATGTCGTAGGCTCGTGGCTAGCTAGCTTACTCCATGCCTCTACTGAAAGATACTTGGTCTGCAGGCTTTACCTGTATGAGGCCAAATACGATGAGCACCATCAGCGAGCCAAGCAGGAAAGGCGCCAGAAAACTGAAGTCATAGCCTCGTCTGGCTGCCCAGAATGTGTAGAGGGTCAAAGTCACGACCACTACGGCCGTCAGAATGACAGCTTCGAGGACGACCATGCCTGGCACAGATCCACGACAGGGAGGGGGTTTAAAAATTGAATTAGGAGTGTGTGAGGGCTCAAGCAATCCATGAGGAGCCGCAGAAGAGAGGAAGGCAGATAATAGCATCTTTTACAACACACAGTAATGCATCACATACAATATACAAGCCAGCCCGACCATACACGTTGCATTGCTTAGTCCTACATATGCTATTGTTAATATCATTGCATACACATTTAGCACTCTCAAACGGGCCAATGTCAGAAGAATAACGATAACAACATCATAATACTACTTTTGTTTTATAGTATAAAAAGGTAACTTGTACCGGCGAAATGCATTGGGACGCGTCATCCTATATCAATAACATAACAATAAAGCGCTAGAATTGATATTGCTATTGAACGCATCAAGAGTCAAGACAAGGAGCATCCCTCCTAGTTGCCCACTCTCAAACCACCAGGAGGTTTGTAGCTGCACCATTATAAATTTATAAGTGGTGAGTAGTGGTAGGAAAAAAATGTGAAACAAAGTTAAAACCTAAATCAAGACTTAACTGTTGCCTGAGTGTTTTCTTGATTTTGACATGGTAAGACCACGAAATCAGAGTTCGTCTCCCCTAAAAAGGATATTTTAAACCATATTGAAACTATGTTTCAGTATCAAACACAAAACCAGGTCTTTGACATAGTTTTAGCATTGAAAAGAAAGTTTTATAACTAAAAGATTTGCAGTAACCAGTTATAAAATTGTCGATGTAAATCACCCTCACGATCCTTTCTTCCTGACTAGTGTAATATACAAATAACAACAGCACAAAACAAAGTTCCCTAGCGGCATAACTTTGCTCTCTGATGCTTGCCGCATCATTTAAAAAAAAAAAGTTTTTAAAATTTAAACTTTGATGTCGAAAAGCAACCACAAGGAGAAGCGCATGATTAGATTTTGGCATCAAAAGGCTCTCGTGAACATAGGCTATTCTCGTACTTTTCTTTGTTTTGGTTACACTCAGACTAGATAAATCCTTTATTTACTTGGCAAAATCGCCTAGTTTGTAAAAAAAAAAAAAGGTTCAAAACATTCTGTAAACATGTCTATTTTTCACAGAAAAATCTGAAAAAAACAGACTCAGATGGCCCAATCTTAACTCGCCACTAGTAGGTTCGCCTCCCTATCAAGGTTCGTGGTCGTCCGAAGAAGCAAGTGAACGCCAGTACATCAAGGTCACACTAGACCGCTTATACTACAATAAGTTCAGTAAAACGAAAATTGATATTGGCAAGAGTGATGCTAGCTCCTTGTGGTTCCAGACAACATGAAAGATCGACTAATACCTAAGGACAGCACCACACGTCAAGACCGGATACTGAACGGTGAAGTAAAGTTCGTCAAGGACAGAGAAAAAGATAACAGAGACGGCGGAATCTCCAAATCAGAAGTAAAGGAGGCTACATCAAACAGTCCGTGCGCGAAAAGCAAAAACGCAAGTTGCGAAACGTAGAGCGTCATTAACCAACACAAGAATCAACGATGATCGACCAATAAAAGGCAAGTATAGAACGGATTAGTGCTGTGGAAAACCAAATTTTAAAGAAAGCAACGCTAAAAATAAAGCACAAGAAAGTGGAGGCTAGATACAGAACCTTAGGATCAGAGGAAAGAGGTCGAGATTCCCTTACCATGAGTGAATGCGCAGCTCAAGCCGATCAAGAAGCTCAGCGAAATCGTAAAGATCCCGAGAAGAAAAAAATTGACGGGGTGACGTTGATGGTAGAAATACAGGGGGCATAATGCTACAAAAAGAAACAAAAAATCAGCCAGAAAAACAAAACCTAGATGACAGAATTATCAGCTATGTTAAGATAGCGAAGGAAAACCCAAAAACATCCACGACAATACAAGCTTACCTCGAGATGTGAAACCGAGATAATTAAACACGCCTTTAAGAGAAAAGCAGAAGGACAATGTACGAGTTACAACTTACAACAATAGTATTGTTAAATAGGTTTAGAAAAAAAAATCCTGAGAAAATCGCACGAACTCTTTAAGATGCAGCCCATTGAACCAGAAACTTCAACATAAAAAAGAAAAAAGAAATCAAAGAATCCGAAAATTAACTTACGTAAAAAATTTTAAACTAAAAAAACAAACGATATTCACAAAGAAGACCCCAAAATCTCGGAAGCAAATCGGCAAGTTTTGAAACCCAAAGCACTAACCCAAGTTTCGATAAAAAAAAAAATCGAAGCAAGAAGAACAGAGACCGATCGTGGACAAAGCGAATATGATGGAAAGCAGTCATTGAACGTAGAAGAAGGGAGAGGACTGACTGAGAAAGGGCACGATGAGGAGGACGATGTAGACGGCTAACCCCCCGGGCGACGAGACGAAGAATCTGGAAATCGGGTGGACGACGACAACGGCGGTTGCGACGCCGACGGTTATAAGAAGCTGGAAGGCGACGATGGAGTAGACCTTCCGGATGAAGGACCAACGCATGCTAGGGTTCTCCATCATCGTCGGGTAGAGCGGTGGCGGAGCCGTCCCCACCTCCACGTCGTCCGACTTCCTGTACGGCATCTGCCACGGCCACGCCTGCGCCGCCATTGCTCCACCGGAGTGCTCACCGGAGAATCGGGGATAGGGAGAGGGTTTCAGAAGAGCAGGGGGATGTGAGAGAGAGAGAGGGACGGGCGGAAGGGAGAAGAACGTAGTGGAAGGCAGGGGGTTGCCTCTTCTGGGAGGGACGGGAAGCGTCGAAGCATCGCAGAAGGCCCCGTGGAATTGTACACGTGGCGCCTTATAATATGGACACGTACCAAATCTCTTGGTCCTGAAGGAAGTACGGGGACGAGTGGCTTCCCCACCACACCAGACTTGCAGTTGCAGCACCCATTTCGGGTTTGGGCCGACGAAGTGATACGGATCCGAATCAGATTACACTCGCTACTAGTATCTTAAGTGCATGAATCCGATATTGCTTAATTGGGACCGGACAGTGGAGATTCAATTTGAATAAAATCACAAAACTGATCTTCTCTTATTTAAATGGATGGATTTGGACATTCATGAGCATTGATATCAATCTACATTTAGTCGGGAAATTGTACAACCAAATTTGAATACAACCATTGGATTGGATTTGATTTGATTTGATTCTCCCCCACCCTCCCTTCAACTATCAATCGGATTAATCCAAATTGAATGCCATTAAGTTATGCTAAGTAGGTTCTTAAAAATTTTTAGCGTGACTAAAAGGGTCTTTAGCTAACGGAATAGTTACATAGCTTAATTGTTGAGACATATTCATGAAATACTATATAAAATGCACCAAATATAAACTATACTAATGGAGAGATGGGAAACTGACCAAAAAATATGTTGTTTGCACGAAAAATGTGATTTGACAAGTGTTCATATCTGATCTGGAACAAAGTGGATGATAAAAGCTACATGCGTTGCATTACTTTGACAGGTGATGGATCATATCTGCTCTGGAACAAACTGGGTGATAAAAAGCTACATATGTTGCAGTACTTAACCAGGAAAAAGAAAGAACTACTTTTTGGGTTACGCGCTTTCTTTCTTTATAGTATCCAACACCATATCTCCAATCGGAACCCATATAAAATGGTTCGATCATATTCGGCTCAATTATGAATTCGATTGACATCCAAATTATCGGATTTTCTCGCCAAAATCCGATAGATATCCGGTTTCCATGGATATCACAGCTCGATTACAAGAAACGTTTGTATCTGAACCGGTACTTTCTACTACTCCAGTCCAATATGAATCTAATTTCGAGCCAATTAGATTCGGGTATCACAACTGCTGCATCGGATCCGCGAAGCATTTCTTGCACGCTAAGGAAGCATTGTGGCGGCCACCGAGGCTCTGGTTTCTCAAGAGTGCCACAGCAGTTCAAATATTTTAGTAGTGAAAGGTGGATCACGAACAGATGCTTTGCTCATTTTATTTTAATTGAAAGCAATACAGTAGTAAGTGCTACAGATAATATGATAGGGATGTCAATGAATCAGATTCAAATTGCATGTTTTTTCTTTTACTATTTCAACTTTTTGAATGTTCACGAATTTGAATTCATATTCATATACAAAGCAAGAACAAATAAAAGTTTATTCAATCACAATCTGACTTTCAGATTGATAATGATATGTATTCTTTTTGTCTAAGAATTGCATTGGGAAATGAATCGTTACAGATTCTCCCCTCATGGGGAAACGCTCTCCGTTCAGTTTGGTAGAACGCGGAATCCCCTCTACTCGTATTCACAAATTTATTAGAAACCAAGAAAAAGATACAGATGTTAATCACCAGAAATTAGCAGGTGATTTTGCTTGTTGAACAACCCAACTTGCAATTTTACTAAAGAACTCTACTGGAGAAGGCCATACTTTTTGGGCTTCTAAACACGGTGATTTTGGCGAATTCTTTTGGTTTGTTTTAGAAAACTTCTGAAGGTGAATTACAGATAATGGGTTTCCTTTTGCCATTCGATATTGGCAGCAGCAGATGCAGCTTTCTTGTCTTACTCCTCTGCCTTCTCAACCAAGTTTTGGGGGCTGCAAATTGGTTCGGCACTAGGAAGATTTTTTCACTATTCTTTTTGCCCAAAAGTTAGACCACAAATATATATGTCTATGTACACACACGCACACACAATTGGACATATACCTTAATTTGTTATAGTACTGATATTATTTAGGTGATGTCTAAAGCATAGCAATTTCATCACCGTATCATTCAGCCATGAACAGACCGCCAACACCTTTCATTCATCTATTCTTCTGTTCTCAAAGTTTCTTGTTTAAGTTATATAATGTTTTAATTAGAAATTTTGAGATTTCCATGGACGTGATGTGGTGCAGCTTTCTTGATATAACAGGGGTTCTTGCTCTGCATAGCAATTTCATCACCGTATCATTCAGCCATGAACAGACCACCAACACCTTTCATTCATCTATTCTTCTGTTCTCAAAGTTTCTTGTTTAAGTTATATAATGTTTTAATTAGAAATTTTGAGATTTCCATGGACGTGATGTGGTGCAGCTTTCTTGATATAACAGGGGTTCTTGCTCTGTATTACTCTCAATGGCACTGTCCTTGACAGTAGTAGTGGCTGAAGCTTTGTTCTCCATATAAAACCGAAGAAGAAGGTTAGATTTAATGTCACAGAACAGAGATTCAGAACTTAATTTCAGTGGGTTTCAAAATTTGAGGGCTCAAGATCGAAGATGATCAAATCTTTCCTACTTGCAGTTCTCCCATGATCGTCAACAAGCCAATAAGATAAGAAAACTGGCATCGAGGCATGTACTTGGCCTAGGTAGGCAGCAACAGTGATGTTCCCTGCCTTGTCAATAAATCTCTGAATAACCAAACTTGGAGTTCTTTCATCTCTAAAATCTGGGTACTTGATAAGAAGAATTGCATTCTTAGGATGCGAAACACATATTTTAGAAACATCATGTTTTTGTTCTATGAAACATTTTTGTGATGATGCCAAACATGAAAGTACAAACATTTGATCGTTGAAGAATGACACCATATTTTATAAATAAGAACACTGTTCGTTCTTCAAACATGTCTTTAAGAAAAATGTATTCAAATAAGACAATGTTCTTATTCAACAGCCTCTAAGCACAAAATCTTTGATGTTTCCCTTTTAAGGGCCGTTCGACTCCACCGGAACCAGTGGAATTCTGGAATCAGAATTCCGATTTTGTCTTTGCGAACCGATTGAAGGGCTGATTCGGGAATCAAAACTCGCCATCCTTTTTCCCGCGACCGCTTTCTTCTCCTCCCTCGCGCAAAGAAAAGACCTCCTGCTGGCTGCAGCCTGCTGCTCTCTTCCTCTCTCTGTGTTCCCCTCCTCGCTTTTGCTGCTGTGCGTAAGGTAAGGTCTCGGTAGTGCAGGGCGCGAGGTGAGGTCGTGCTCCTACTGAGGTACTCTCTCTCTCTCTCTCTCTCTCTCTCTCTCTCTCTCTCTGTGTGTGTGTGTGTGTGTGTGTGTCGGAGGCACTGCATCGACCATAATCGGTGCAGCCCCTCGTGCTCCTTTTTGGGTCGAGGCAGACAGGTCGATCATGTGGAGATGAGAGCGACAAGAAGGAAGCGTGAGGGAGAAGCGCGAATACGGATTGCTCTCCCATGAAAACGAAAGGAAAAAAGAAAAGGAGAAAGGGAGAAGCAAATGCGGACACTTCATGCGTTTTCCCTTCCCTTGAAAAGCTAACGAAGGGAATTCCTTCCCCCTCCATTACTTGTTATATAAAAGGAAAAACAGGAGATTATGAAAAGGAAGGAAGAAGAAGGAGAAGGAAAGGAAGATGGATAGAAGAAAGAGAAATTAATCGTCCGAGAATTATTTGTAATCGAGAGAGAGGGAGAGGATGGGTTATTGATTCCTTGGTCCGATCATCGAACTGCCGGTTCTGTCGATCAACCTTTTCTCGATTCGCTTTTTGATCGGTTTAATTTGTGCACTAGAATTAGAGGGGAGAGTCGTGGTGGATTTCCGGCCGCCCCGTTCTTCTTTCTTCTTCGGTGTTTTCTCATACTCGGGTGCGTTTTACATTTACTCGTACACAGCTTTATGGGCTCTCTTGATGCTGGGGAGGGGAGCCTCTCGATGTTTTTTTTTTCCTTTTCCCTTGTATTTCTTGGAAACCAAAATTTTCCGTTTTTCGATGTTTTAGGGGATTTGATGACTTGATTTTGGTTTATGATATTTTGAAATTCAACATTTACTGTCAGGTTCTTGTGATATTTTAACAATGTGAGAGATTCACTTTACATAAAATTTAATGGTTACACAAACGCAGGTTCTTTTCACCTTTTATTGCACTTTCTCTCTAAACTGTGTTTCGAAGCGTTCTTGCTTCTCTTTTTTTCGTTATCACCGTTACTCTCTGTAAGCTATGTCATTGAAAAGCTTTGTATCGATTGAATATTTTTTTCTTGTCAATTGAATATTTTTTGTGTCATATAATAGTTGGTAGCTATAAACATCAGGGCCGGGAATAAAGCCCTCTCTCTGACTGTGAACCTCCTGATTAAGAACTGTTGGAATGCACTTCCAGTATTTATAAAATTAATGTTCTAGTTGTTGTCGCTAAAAAGCAGTAAGTACATCTATATATATTTATTAAAATTAGACAATTCATATAAGCTATCTAAAAATTTGTGCTACTTTATTTTTTCCAAGTCTGAATGGTCTTGCACTCTGAAGTCTGATCACATCAAGCCTGTATGTGGAGAATGGGGAGGGTTGCAGAACATTGAAGTAGAGAAGGGAAAGTCATATTCGGCTTATTCTAGGATGCTCTTCATCCTACATGGCGTTCACTGCCTACGGGTCTAGGAACTCAATAAATGGAACCCAATCAGATCTAATTTAAATAGTTCTTTATGTCTGGGGAAATCTATGGAAGATACTTGTAATTTGTGCTTCTTCTTTCTTGTGCACAATTGTAAATAGCATGTAACTATGTAAGAAGATAACTTCTCCACATTGAAGAAAAACATTGAAACAAACAGAGAAAGAGACTTGATGTGGCTGCAGTAGAGGGGCTGCAGAAATCTAACGGTAATAAAATTCCTTTTCTTAATGCTCTTTCATCAAATAATGTGTTTTTTACTTCTGGAATCAAATTTCCATGCAATCAAAAAAGGAAAACTGGAACTGGGAATTTTCATTCCAATCCAATTTTTTGTGTGGAATTTGTCATTCTGGAATTTTTATCCCAGAATCAAAATTCTAGGCCATCAAGCACCCCCAATTGTCTGATATATGGTTGGACTCAGAATTTCAAATCGACCTTTCAGCATTTTGATTTCCAATCCGGATCTCCAGATGATACTTGACCGATTTGTCATCCTCCAGTGGCAGGATGACACCGGTCCTGCTCTTGTGCTCACCAAAGTAGCATCTCTCTCCCTCTCTCTCTCTCTGGCTGATTGGAACTCGCTATAGCTTCTTTCTTTTCATTTACAGCAATTTTTGTCTAAATGAAAATTTGTCTTTGTTTTTTCTTCCATAATCCTTTTTCTGCTGCTCTATCTAGGCATGTTTTGTCCTGCAGTGAAGTCACTGATGATTTTCTTTTAACAATATCTTACTTGCATATGCTATTCAGGTGTCATTTTTTGAACGATTTCATCACCTAGCCACTTCGGGAGTTCCTTCAGTCGACAATGAAGATGTAATACTTTCACAACTTTCACATAAATGGCAGTCTTTTGTTTGTTTCCACATTGTTATCTGATATGCCTTGTTCCATTGGTAAATGGTAGTTAAATTACATGAATTTATCTATTTCCGACCAGGCATTGTTGTTAAACTAATATGTGATTCCACATCTTTATGAACATCTTAGAAGTCTAGAGATGCTAGAAGAATGAAAAAGAAAGTTATAATTATTTTTATTATTTTGTACCATTTGCAAGTAATTGCGCCCAAGGTAGTGTAGAAATCTTTAGTAAACTTAGACTCAATTCTGTTGCTTTTCTACTCATATTTGTGCTATATGAAGTTATGAACTCTATTCCATTCCTGTGGTCATGTCAAAATCTTTATCAGTTTCTAGATAGATATATTCTGACTCTGATGCCTTGTAGTCAAAAGCTGAGCCTTCGCTTCCTAAGTATGTAAATTTCTAGACAGCCCATTTTTTCCTTCCTTTTTGGATTTTTATGTAAAACTGCGAGGCATTCATTCGTTTTTAATTATCTGAGTTTCTCAGTTATTCATTTCTAATTCATATGTTGGGTTCCTGTAGCAAGGAAAAAAAATCTGGGATACTTACAAACTTTGAAGTCCTTGAGCATCTAAGATCTAGAGGGGCAACACAGGATCCTTTTGGCTCATTGAGTATGGCAAGACGGTCAGAATGCAAGGTGCAATTTATTACTGTTTTCTTTTGGTAGTTGGATGTCAATCCATTCATATCCCCTTCATGCGCATATGCGCACAGAAAGCAAGAGGAACATCACTGCATTTGCTTTCAATACACTTGCAGGTGTTTGATTATTTGGCTCAAACATCTGCAGCAACTCAATCTAGAGAAAGAATAAGTGAATTCTTGCAGCGTACAGAAAAATACAAGCTCACAAGTGCTGAGAAGGTTCAAGTCATAAATTTAAGCCCTTCCAGACCTGTCGAACTTGATGGGGTAATCGTAATTTAACCTGTTGGCATGAAATTTTGTTCAGATTGCTTGGTGCTTGTTTTTTTTTTTAATTGGATTGGTAGATTTTTTACAATCTAAGAAGTACTGGACAATAAACTTCGTAAAAGTGTTGGGGTGCTGCACAATAAGAAATTTTTGGATCATTCACTTTACCTGGACTGGACCACAAAAGCCAAGGGGTAACAGATTCTGGCTTATACCTGGTTGTTGAACTGGAAACTGACAAGAAAAAATTGACTAGTCTGGAGCAGATGCATAGAATTTAAACTGTTTAAAATGTTCAGCAGGTGATTTTGGAATCTAGTGACAAAGCACACTAGCTGATGTATTTATCTGAAATATGAAGATTCTGAATGGAGTAGTTCGTGTGAAAATTAGTCAACTTCTGAAAATCCCCAGACCACCTCCGTACAGCTTGTTATTTTGTCAATCTCTTCTGAAGTTGCCAACTTAGGTTGCCCTATATTAGTTTCTTGTTGGACATGAATTAGCAATGTGCAAGTATATACAAATGAGGAAGTATTGATAACACACCAATTTAGAGTGCAGCTACTAGAAATAGTGGAAATAGAAGAAGTTTAGTCATTACCAACGAATTATCAACACTTCCACTACTTATTAAACTCTGGTAGTCATATTCCTCATAAGATTGTTGCTTGTACTGAAGACTGAGTCCTGAAAAGAGAAATCTGGAACATTTAGTCTTGTAAAAGAGATATTCTATAGAGGGGTATGTCCTAAAGTTAAGCAGCAGCACATCTATACTCCGTCATCCCCTACCTGTGACATCCTCAGGGGTCCAGATTTGGCTTAAAGGTCTTTTTAAAGTCAATTGCCAACTTTATCAAGTTGTTACTTGTGCAGATACAGTACCAGTGTGTAGATGTTGTTATATAGATGAAACTTTTTATAAAGTGAGGAGATGATTCTGCTGACTCAGTAATCAAGTTTTGCAGTCATCTGACACCTCCAATATCATGTTTTGGTAATTTGAATTTATGTTACTCACTTTCTGTTGTCTAGTAAAAATTTGAGAGCTCATATGATTTGAGACTGGTTATCTTATGTGGACCCATCATCAGGCTGCATTTTTATCTAGATGTGGTCCTTTCTGGAAACTTTCTCCCAGAACATTTTTGTATCAGAATTGCAGCTGAGGAATATCTATCTTGAATCTGTTTTGTCTGGCCAGTGTCATAAAATTTCTTCCCATAAAATGCAGATTGTTAAATGCTTGGTTCATATTTCTATAATTTTTTTCTGTCATGGGGATTGAACATTTCTGTTCAGTCTGAATTTTCTAAGATCTATATTTTGTAGTTAGTGCCTTTGACGTCATAATGTGGTTTTGCACTATCCAACTATATCTAATGTATGTGTACCCAAATTCAGACATTTCAATAATCACGAATTCTACTCAGCATGCAGGTGCCGGGAGGAAATGCAAATTGAAATATGAATAAAATGTCATTGATTGCTAAAATTTGTGGGTTACAGAAGGAGACTAATATAATCTGATCAAGCGAAATGGAAGCATGTCTAATGAATAGTTGGAAGTTTGCATACAAAACTGAAAAACTTAATTGTTTCAAAATATGGTCCCAAACATAATTTTGAATTGCTTTGAAGTGTTTAAATATTAATAGGTAAACTATGGATCCATGTAACTTCTGGCAGTTGTCTGGGTCTCTAGGTGATCTTAGGAGGGCTTGCCTTTAATTGCATATTTAAGGCACAGGTAGCAGGAGACCTGAAAATTGGAAAAGCTTTTGCAAGTGTTGGCAAAAAGGACATACTTGCCAGCTTCATTTTGAGCTGTAACTTTGTAGCCTTAGCTGCCTTCTGAACTTTGCAAAATGCTTTGTGGAGCATCTTTTCCCTAGACCACATACCTGGGAAGATTTTACATAATTACCACCTCATGCTGTCTTACTATAAATGACAGCCCGAACTCAAACCATTGTTTGCTTGAAGCAGTTGTGGGTCTTTCTTATTTGCTGTCACAGTCAAATGTGTTTGAGCTACAGTTTCAACTTTCAATTATGTCCTGGTTTCTCTTCTGGCCTGCTAGAAGATGGGGCAGCCGTGGTGGATTTTGATGCTATATAATCTCTCTTGCTCACAATCTCATGGTTGCAGATCGTACCAGAGGTTGAAAACAGAATGACTGATGATGAAGTAAATGAGTTTCTGAACTTGGTGGTTGAACTTTTGCCACCTTGTCCCAGCAAATCCGGTTCTGAAGATCCAACGGAAGAAGATCAAGAAGCACAGTAATCAACAGTTCACTGGCACTAACTTTTCCTGCCCATCCTTCCACCTTTTCTACAGAAACTCCAGGCATGCTTGGTTAAAAGTACGGATGCATATGGGGAGTTTACTTGTACAGAGTTGGTTTAGGTGTTGTTTGGTTGGTTACACACTTCAAGTAGTGTGCGTGTGTATGTGTGTGTGAGTACGTGGGGGAGAGGTGGCAACCTATGTATGTTTGGTATGTCCAAATTAACATTTTTAAGAGGTTAAATAAATGGCTCCTGTGGATGCTCCGAAAGATCTTTTGTTTCCTGATTCTGTAATGTCTGTTGCTAGGACACACTCAACCAAGCATGATAATTTTGTGAGAGGCAGTATCTTCCAGGATCATTGTTGAAAACTTGTCTGCAAGCGTTTTGGGTATGAATAAAAATGCTCCATTTCTGAAGAAACAGCTGAAGTCCTGCAAATTGTCTTCATAATTATGCTATTGAATATGCTATTCCAGCTCATGGCTAATTACCCGGTTTTGCTTAACCCAAATTCGTGCACTCTCTCTAGAATGCTATAGTATTTTCTGGAAATCGTCTATCAAGCATTTTTTGTTTTTTTGAACAATTTCGCCCAACAAAATCTCTCTCTCTCTCTTTGGCTTTCTCTCTCTGTGGTGGCAAAGTTAGGACCAGCACGTGGACGCCCAAAGACAATGTTATCTGGTTGCCATCAAGCACTACAGCATGTCTTAGAAAATGGGTACCAAGGTACCATTATTGTCTTCTCATATTCAACTAGGACCTTCTGTTCTATCAACTTGGACCCCAATGCATGCCTCTCTTTACTCCTAAGAGTCTCCACCCTGTGGTACTACCTCAATAATCACATATTACGGCCTACAAGTGACCCTTAAATTCCCACTAAATCATTGCTGTTGTCTGGCATTGATGGCCCTACAAAAGACAGAACTTGGTGTGCTTCCTGCATTGAAATCCGCCAAAAACATGTGCTTTTACCTCCCACCGAGTAACATTTCGAGCCAGCAGGCAAAATCGAAAAAGTATACTTAAAAGGTAGGCACGCTCATGATTACTCAAGTGAGCGAATGGTGGACATTGTTGAGTAACAAATCATGATCAAATCCAAAAGGTCCATGCACAAGTTTTGTGATTCCATGATCACGGTTTACCAGAAAAAATGTAAAAAATGTTTGAATTTTTTTCTCTTTTTCACATAATTGGTTTCTGTTGTATACGATGCTACCCAATATATATATATATATATATATATATATATATATATATATATATATATATATATAGAGAGAGAGAGAGAGAGAGAGAGAGAGAGAGAGAGAGAGAGAGAGAAGGAATTGATTTGGTCAGGCCTAGGGAAAGAAAGTAGGCTTGTGATCACTGCTACAGCACACGCAACCCAGTGAAGCATCGCCAACTACCATTCTCAATTATTGTTAGCATCATTTTATTATTATTAATGTTCGTTACTTGTACAAATTTCCAAGATATTATTTACTCTCTCCCATATTAAAATCCCAAAATTTCTATAGATTTCTTATACGTCTCTACTTGACTCTGACTGAGGTTCTGAAACCCCTACATTTCGACATTCCCAACCACTCATTTGACTAAAGAACACTTCAAACAAAAGAAACAAAGAGAATCCACAATATCATAATATAATATTACACCCACCAAATTTTGACATCTTCCATCAAAAGATTTTTACTGCAACAAGGGAATCCCCAAATTTGAAAAAATGAAACATATAAGGTTCTTGAGAGAGAGAGAGAGAGACGCAAACAAGACAAAGGCATCCAGATATGGGACACTCTGCTTCTAAAAAAAGCTGTGCGCTCCAAAGGTACGTTCTCACGTGCCCAACTTTGACAATGACCCCACCGAAGGGCTTATCTGTCCCCCTCGCCTTTCGCCAATATTTCCTTCATGCCCCTTCAATTTTTTCTGGCACAAGCCTAATTTACCCTCGAAGTTAAACCCAGCTTCATTAACCAGTTAATCTTGCAACACCATGGGATCCATTTTCTTGGACAAACAGTGGCATCTGATAAGTTTTGGACAGTGATGAAGGACATGAAGGTCATTTCCGTGAGTGAAGTGGGCTGCACCGCTGCAGCGTGTTTGCTAAGGCATGAACAGCTTGTTCCCACATCGGCACCTCCAGGCCTCCGGGTAGTACTCCATCGGCCTGCTCCAGCCGGGCTGGATCGGAACATGGACAGCCGTGCAAGGAGAACACCGGCCGCACTTGTACCGGCATGTGGGCGGTGCAGATCCGATCAGTTCCCGCCTTCTGCTGCCGGAGCGCCGCCACCACGTCCTGGACCAGAAGCCTGCCTGCTGGTTCCATAAACACCACTTAATGAACACCATCGAACGGATTAGGGGTCATTTATGCATATGACAACCATAAAACAAGCTGTTGCACACAGAAGTTATGAGAAGTAAATACGTCAGTTTGTATACTTGGGGTCTGAGCCAACTGTTTATAGAAGAAACACTCCCTCGAGAGAAGGTTCCGAAACTTGGGAACATGAAGGGACGCAGTTGGGTGATTGCTGAATGAAGCGTCTCCTCCTCGGCTTTGCTAATGACCAAAAACGGTTCTTAAACCACAACTTGATGATGCAAAGCCCTTTCCTACATGACCAAGATACCTTTCGCCATCGATAAAGCTGACAAGAGCTATAATGGCGTGAGAGCAAAGCCAGACAACTCCAAACAGGAACTGGATCTTCTGCCGGAGAAAAGAAAGCCTTTCTAGTTCCAAGGCATTCATTATGTGGGGGGCCTACGTATGCAGCCCCTTGTCTCCCATTCATCTTAGTATTACGTAGTGATGGATGATGAGGCAGAGAGTGATGCGTATGTGTGATGATGGTGCTGCCGCATTTAATGGGACTCTCGCCATTAAAGAAAGGGTTGTGTGTGAGCGGGGAGGAACTCGAACCAGGTGGTGCAGAAAAATACAGAATTATTATGCCCCGGAGTCATGGCAGGCGATTCGGCCATTTTAGATGGGCCCATAAGGTTTCCAGGTGCTCTAGGAACCGGACAATCACCTTTAGGGGGGCGAACAATCATGCGACTACTAAATAATTTTTTTGAAAATTTTTAACAAGATAAATCCCTATTCTTTTTGAAAAAAATTTAATAAGTATAATTTAAAATTTTAAAACTTGAAGAGGCCCCTTTCTTCTGCCCCTGGGTTCCTCCAACTGCTGTTATTAGAGGTTGCTTGGTTCCTGTTCCTCCAATTTCATGAGCATAACATGTTGTTTCCGGCGTTTAAGGAACCACACCGCATGCTACATGCCGGGACAGGTATATGTTTGCATGCAGGACAAGGAAGACTGGACTTCCAGTCTTCCTGTCCTGAAGAAGGGGAGCCCACACATTGCATGCAAAATAATTGTCCCTCAACACAGTGTTCAGGGCAATCAAACACGATATCAACCAACTTCTTAGGGTTGCGACGGATCGCTTTGGGAGAATTAAATACATTTAGAGTCAGGTCATTACTAGATGAGTGTATAATCTCAAACCAGAATGAGACCAAGCTTTATCAAGACAAGGTCAAGAAAAAAGCTCGAGTTACAGTAGCAGGTTGGAACATGATCTAGTGCCTTCACCTCAACACTTTTCACGAAGTCCCATCTTTGTGTCTCATCATTTCATCTAAGTAGAAAGCTGCATGATTCTATGTGGTACAGTAGTATATAGTCTCATAAGGTTACATTCTTTTATTTCTTTTTCAGATAACTAAAGTAACTGCAGCAGTAGTCAGTCAGTTGAGCTTCATTAACACCAAAAAAGGAAAAAACTTGGGATCCTTGGCTGCCAAGAAAGTAGCAGAAGGTAAAGAAACAGTCTTTCCTTTTCCCCCTGACGCCAAACTTTGGCTTTCCGAAAATTAGTGGTTCACTAGTTTCGAACTCATGATTCTATGAAATAACAATCACAAATAGCTTCCGTTCAATTGAAAAGCATATTACAACAAAATTGTCGACCAGGAAACAAGAAAGATAACGGTTAAACAACCAATCTTTCCAAAAATCGGGTTTGGGAAATGACAATAGGAGAGATAGCAGGTACTCGAGAAACTAAGCTGCCAAATACTTGGTCTCTAAGAGGTTGGAATAAGCAAATCCAGAATTAAGTGAAAATACAAAGAAGAAAGGTCCCACCTTCATTAAAAGACATAAACTCCCATGCCAACCTTCTGTTTCTCAACATGCGCCATGAAACAAACAAACTTGACAAAGTTTTATCAATCTGACAAGCTTATATTCGCAATATAATGTGTGTTAAGCAAATTGTTTAAGGTAAAATAAAATCAACCTCTGTAGGAGATAATATCAACATTAATAAAAAAAAAAAGACTTTACTGAAAAAATAATAATACTTTTTTTTTTACTATTTTCGAAAAGACAGATACCAAAATTAGAGAGCTGCAGCAGTATCGGCCCTGCATCGCTTTAGAAGTGACAGCAGAGTGATATGCTCTCATCCCAGATCCTTGTTCCCAAACAACCAAGGATCGGCGAAATTGAAGCTGACAGTAGTGATTTCTCTATTGTTTTGCACCAGAAGCGAAATCTCTCAAACTGTTTCGAACCAGGGAGTTGGCATACGGCCTTGATCTACAGGATGAACGGCATGAAATCACTGCCAATGGCGATTTCCAACGCCATAGAGACATTCCTGTTCTCCACTCCCCCAGAAAACAGAACCGGGATAAAATTGACGAGGAGGTCGTCAAAGTCAAGTAAATGTCATAAATGCCCTTGAAAATAACATGGGCATGCCTATTGCTCAGCCATCATGATCATCGTTCCCCATGAGGCTCAAGTTATTTCTACCAGTCATACACCATGTAAAGGGAAAAACAGGAAAACTACTATCACCATCGCAAAACTATATATATATATATATATATATATATATATATATATATATATATATATATATATATATATATATATATATATATATATATATATA
>JAANDH010000007.1:35029-52542 GCA_011799765.1 Nymphaea thermarum | reverse complement strand
AAAGACCAGTTCAAAGCCATCCCCACCACTTGAAACTAAATTTTGCCTAAACGATACTTACTTACTGTAACTACCATCTTCCTGTTGGGGGTATAGAGAGAGAGAGAGAGAGAGAGAGAGAGAGAGAGAGAGAGAGAGGGAGGGGTACCTTCTGTGTCTCTGTATCAATCTGATTCTGGTCGGTCGCCATTAATGCAAGACCTAGAGAGAGAAAGAAAAGAAGGGAGGATTTACTCTACCCAGTGAGTAAATGAGGAAAGATGGGAGAAGGAGTAAAAAAAATAAAGAAAATGGGAAGGGAGGGTTATAAAACGGCTGATAAGCAGAGTGCTTACAGGAAGGCCTCCTGGCGGTGGTGGCGGCACTGGAAACTACCGCTACCGCCACTATCACTAGCACCAAAACCAGCAGCAACGCCGCGACGCGAGCAAAACGGGAGCCCGATGGCGTCGTGGTGTCAGTCGGCCACCTTCGCGGGAGCATGGCCTCAGAGAAAGACTAGCGACAGCAAACAGGAAAGACTAGACCGTCCCCTCCTTTACCTTCTTCTTCTCCTCTTTCTCCCTCTCACACGCAGATACACACAAAGCGAGATTGGAAAGGAAGAGCAATGAAAGAAATTAGTAAAAGGACGGAGATTGTAATAGCAGGGACTGGAGAACTGCTTTTCTCTGTGTTGAGAGAGCTGGGCAAAGGCAGAACGAATGAATGAATGATAAAGCGAATGTTCTCAGGAGTGAGAGAAATGGTTAGCAGAAGAAGAGAGAGGGGGAGAGCATTGGTTTAGCAAGCGGAGAGAGAGGGAGAGGGAGACAGAGAGCGATGCATATTTCTGGAGGTGCTTTTTCCCTGTAATTTAAATTGTATCAATTTTATAAGGGTGCCCAAGTCAAATGGCAGTCTGGCAGAGTAAGTAAAAAAAAAAATATAAAAAGAAAAAAAGGATGAAGACTGAGAAGAGGACACGCTAGTAACTGCTGAGGGATAAAATTCTTCCCTTCCTTTTATTTTCGACTGTTTTCCCTCTCCCGGCTGAATGTCAATGATACTCCTAAATTTGATGAATTTTCAGCCTTGTGCACTATAATATAATATAATAATGTTCCACTCTTGATACGATATGTCATTTGGTGAACGTTTTACATGTACAGAAAAGTGAAAATTTTCAACCTTTCTTTCTTGAGGAAGAGAACAATGCTTGTCATTGTCATAAATTTACGTGTTGGTTAGTATACGTTGGTTCACAAAAGTTCATATTGTAGCCTTTGAGTTCCCGATTTTCAGGCCTTCCTGTCAGTTCCTGTCTCTTAGATGTTTCATACAACATCCATTATATATATAACATGCTTTAATTTATGTTGATTGTTGAGGACCAAGTTTGCAACTTCTATGGCATTCATATAAAGTCGGAGCCTCAGGAAAGAAAAGGGGGAAAACATTTGTGCCTTCTTGAAAACTTGAGGGCGTCCATATTGGTCCTTGAAGGAGGAAGGCATGACAAATCGGATACTCTTGCGGAACGAGGAGATCTGGTCAAGGTCAAAGCTGAGGGTAGAAGAAGAGCCTGGAGATCGAGCGGGGAAGGGAAGGTTCTCACGTGCGTTGATCGTTTGCGCGAGCGCGGACAGGTCCGTACCGGACAAGCAAGGGCGGGCCCCCTGGTCTGGGACAGTGTGTCCCTACGTGAAGGACTGGCCCCTTCTGCTACCTTTTCCTTTCAACAGGACGGGGACCCACCTACTGCACTCCAGCCAATAGGACCAGGCCACATGGTTATCAGATGGGTCCCGCATGAAGACCAGAGCCACCCAGGCATGCACCTGTTCTGGGTTCGCCCCTGATCAAAACAAGCGTTCACTTGTTGGTTTGGTTTGAAGTTGAACCTAACTTAGTCAATCCGCGTGAGGACACAAATACGTGGGTCCGTGTCAATTAAGCGTGACCAAGTTCAAGAATCCTATAGTTTCCATTGAATCTGGCTCGCAGGTCATAGACAAGTTTTCAAACTTTGACAATTGGTTCTTGGTCTTCATGGCAGCTGGATGTATCCGTAATGCAAATAATGAGGGTTTGACCTGCCCAATTTGTTTGATGAGCTAGGCCATGGCTTCTTGTGAGCTGACCCACTTTTCCGGCCAGTTTAATAGAGTGGTTTCGATCGATTTTCGATTAAGCATAACACAAGAAGAGCTTATCGGTTGTAGTTTGGCAGTAAGGACACTCTGTAAATATACCTTGATCTATCCCAACAATAAGATCAGATTCATAAAACATTAGTTCTAATATTTCATATAGTATATAAAACAGATTAGTGAGAAATTAAACGACCCCGAAGGGATGCTCGACTTGCCAAAGACCTGATTGACTTAAATAATTAGTCTCGTTCTCCTTCTTTTCTTCTTCCTTTTATCGGTTTCTCTCCTTGCACCATATAAGTCGACTACTTCTTACGAACCTTGCCGGTACTTGACTTGTTGCTGAAAGCAGTAGCTCCGGCGAAGAGCTTATATAAAGACTTGATCAAGTCCTGTACTACGACCTGATCATGCTTTACATTACAAACTTCATGGGGAGTTTGGCTATGAATTCAAACCGAAGCTAAATTAATAAGAGGCACCCAAGGAAGAGGATAACGTCTAATATAAGATTCATGGTGCTCCATCTTGATTTTTGGAGATACATAATTTTGAAGTACAAGATTCATGGTGCCTATGCAATGAATCTTTTCTTTTTTTTCTGAAGAAGAAACTATTGGCCGTCCTTCTTTTTCTTCTTTCCCTAATAACTTTCCAGCTGAGTTGATTGGGAAATGATGAAAAGAGAAAAGACGATAACTGCCTTTCGTTTTTGGGGCAACTTACGGTGACCAAAGTTCACAACTTGAGAAGATAAAAGCAGAACCATGCACGCAACAAGAGAAGCTGAAACAGAAAAAGAAGAAAAAAAGGAGAAGGGATAAGCGCCGCGAGAAAAATGTCGATATGAAGCTTTAAAAAAGTAGCAAATGAAAGAACAAGTCAAGGCGATCGGCTTTTGCAGAACTTGTCAACATAAATTTCTTTGTAAAATTGACAGGCAAGGCGAACATCTTCCTTTTCCTTTTCATGAACATTATAACCTTCATTGGTGGACTTGCTGCGAATGATTTCGGTGACTTCTGATCTCCACATGGTGTTTGAACCATTGGTTTAGATAAGTCGGCCAACTTTCAATTTCTTTTTCCATTTTCATTTAACTAAGTTAAATGCTATTAATTATTCAAATAGCCAACTTCAAGTTCATCTATTCTGAAAATATAAAAAAATGTCACTGTATGTAGCCTTTCGGGTCTGACTTTCTTTTTGGCGAGGAAAAGGAAGGAAAGACAAACACATCGATTCATCATTTCATGACAATTGACATGTAATAAATTTTATTAGTTATCTATCCAATCACTAGGGGAGTGCCTAAACCTATGTTGGTAAGTCTATATGCCAATGCTTTCATGCACGCACGCATACACACACACATTTTGGACAATTGCAGAAAAATAATGTGAAACCAGCTTGCTTGAATTTGACTTCTTATCCATCCGATTCTTGAAAGGGGGAACAAGGTGATGAGATTTTCAAACCTGTGTTTAAGAACATTGGCAGCCAAGTGCATGATCTGATCATGGTATTTTCCTGGCAAGGAAAAGAAAAGAGAAGACAGCATCGCCTTCAGATTTGGACTTGTCGGCGATGATGTAATTGCCATGCATCCCTCCCCATCGGTTTGACTTTAGAAAGAAACCCTCGTTTTTGAGTTAGTAAATGATCGGCGCTTGATAATCATCGTTATCTAATTCATCTTGAATCGGCGGATTGGAGACAAATCGGTGACAAATATGTGTTTCTTAGATTATGACATACGGTTTATTTTAAACATTTGAATGCTTCAAATTATTTTGTATAACTTTCATACTGTTGTTCGATTGAACAGAAGGATTAATTTCACCGTTCAAGCGAGAGACAAAGTCCACTCACCTTCCTTTTTGGGTCAAGATCCAGAGCTGCGTCGATACCAGGCAATGAGATCTCTACCCGCTTCAACCTGCACGTTGGTACAAGAGCATTAGTCCCCATGAGTCGAACTGGAGACACTAACAAATGATACTTTTGAATTTCAAAATCAACAAATTTTTATTTGATTTTCCAATTTTTATAACAATAGAGGACCTCAATTATATGTCAATCTCTTAGGCTCTGCCTAACCCTAGCTTGATTGCAGCATGCAAGCGCACATGAAAATGATATGTTAGTGCCTAAATGTGGGGGACATAGTAGGGTTGTTGTATAAGACTTGAATATTTAATTAAAGATGCTCCGTTTAGGGACTTCGGCTCATTAAAGTAGGGGCAACCTAGATACACGTACTTAGATCTAGATTTACTATTTCTGGGTTTCGCTTGATTTTGAAATGGATCCGGTTGAGATCCAAATCCAGTTCCAGTCCGACTTTTTAATTTTTTCATATACAAAACCAATGCAATACCTTCTATCCAGCTTCGATGATGTTGGCTGATTAGATCGGCCGACATTGTATCCAAAGTTCAAATTTGAATCCATTGTTAGGATTTGGATTTGGATTAGATTTGGATTTAGATTTGGATCTACTCGAACGCAGAAGTACTTAGGGTGCAGCAATAATATCCACTGTGAATGCGTGCACCAAAGGTTGGCTACGATTCAGCAATAAAATCCAATCGAGTCCTTGAGTTGTAACGTCCACAACTGCTGAAGGACATGAGTTGCCACTTTGTCTCAAATCTTTTGGATCTTTCTCTGCCCGGTGGAAAACGAGTCGTACTATCAAGGTAAATACCTTTCAAATTTAGCACAATTCTTTCACTTTTCTCGTTTATAAAACCTCACAGATATTTATATGGTCACTTTTTATTCATTTTCTGAAATTCATAACTATGAAAAGAAAGGGCTCTCTACGTGGCATCACGAAAGACAGTATCCAATGGTACATGAGACGTATTGGGATGCAAGGGATTCTTTAATTTGGGGCCACCTCAGAACTTGTTCTATCGGACAAATAAATACGAAAATTAAGTTAATATTTGTCACTCCATGTACTCGCATAGCTGCACTTGCTTCAAGTGGCATAGTGTGATTGGTAAGGTTAGGGGTTAGGAGTCTGTATAAAGGCATGTCTCTAATTTGATTTCTGTAGGCGTTATGTTCATGTGTGTCTTATTGAAAGGTGTATCGTCGCTATGACTGACACCGACGCAGCTCAAAAACCCAAAGGTAGGGAGAATCAAAGGGTCTTCGATCCTCGTTTCGAGTAGTGGAATGAACCTCTTGGTCACCCAAAAGGTACTCTCAGCACTATGTATATACGGAGCGCGTGCGCACAGACACACGTGAATACATACATATATGCACAAAAAAGCAACAGCATATGCATAGGACATAGTCCTTAGCTGGCACATCTCTGTCATTAAAAAAAATCAAGTATGTATGTATATATATATATATTTGAAATCCTCTGACTACCATTCACCCGCACTGCATCCTTAGCGATATTGATCGGATTCTATGACGAGAGGGTTATATGTACCGATGGCAAGAGGAATTAAGGCTGTTCAACGAGTC
The DNA here is from genome assembly GCA_011799765.1 of Nymphaea thermarum. Lineage (NCBI taxonomy): Eukaryota > Viridiplantae > Streptophyta > Magnoliopsida > Nymphaeales > Nymphaeaceae > Nymphaea > Nymphaea thermarum. The sequence goes on along the minus strand of JAANDH010000007.1, from coordinate 46,915 downwards.
GAGCTAGCTCGAGATCAACTCGAACTCGCTCGATAAACTTGACTCGAGCTCGACTCGTTTATTAAACGAGTCGAGTTTGAGTTGAGAAATGAACTCGACAACTAATCGAGTCAAGCTCGAGTTAAGTGGGCTCGCCTTGGTTAAACTCAGTTAACCTAAAAAAAAAACATATACATCTCATAATTTAAAAAAAAAAAAAGTAGATTGCTCAAATGGTATACACGTGATCGTCCTTCAGTTCATTCACCCTCGCCACATCCTTCCTCGGATTGTATGATGAGAGGGTTGGATGGACCAATGGCAGGATTAATCCAAAAATTATATATATATATATATATATATATATATATATATTCAACCTCACCGCATCCTTCTCTATATTGATCGGATTGTATGATGAGAGGCCTGAATGGACCGATGGCAGAGGAATTCAAGAATTATATGTCAGAACTGAAGAATTGAACAGAATTATCTATGTCATTAATTACAAGGAAATCAAACGGTGGAGATTAAGTTGATCTATGCGGCCGTCCCTGCAACATCAAATCTAAATCTCTCGATTCTGGTTCATGGTCGCTTCCCGTGTCTTTGATTTCCATTTGGTGGTAATATAGTGCTGCATTGTTTGCCAACTGCTGTTGCAGGTCTGATTCTGAAAAAAATAAAAATTGAACTCAATTTCATGGATTTTGGATATCTCGGCGCTGCTTGCGCACAGTCCCCTGTGGATATATACAAGAAATAAGCGAAGCAATGTTCGATGTTGATCCACGGACAATCTGCTTCTCCATGTCTAAGTCGTGACCAAAACGGGCCCAAGAAGGAGCTCTGCGAGCCGATTTCCCGCATCTGTCTGAATCTTCTTGTGACCAAGCCACCTGGAGTGGAGTTATCACCGCCCTTAAGGCCCTCATCTTACACAGTATCATGCAATGGAGCAAGTGAAATCAAGATCAATGAAAAAGAAAAGCAATTCTTGGACCATCATCCTTCTTTTTCTTCCATTAAAGAAAATAATTGAACTTGCTGATGCTTTTTTATCCTCGCGTGGGCGCACTCTGCACGGGGAAAGAGAGCACATGATGAAGTCAATAATGCGAGGTCTTGTTTAGATCAGGGCCACACTGCTTGGTTCCTTCCAATCTTAATATGATTTGAATTTCAGGGCGTCTTTTCGTCTGTTCATTAGTTTAGTTCTTTCTTTCTCAAAAGATACTAGTCAGGTTGCAGAATGGCCATCTTCAACCCCCACATGCATCACGCGCTTCGGCTTTGGCCTTTTATCTGCAAAAACTGTGCCTTCACTGAATAGACAAATTGGATCAGCTAGGAAAATTGTGCACAGGGCAATGACCTTGAAAAAATTTTAAAAAAAAGAGATTTTTAGAATGATAAAAGGAGGTTATGAAAAAAAAATTAAAAGCCTGAAATATACATTTCTTTACAAAAAAAAATGTTATAATACCCAAACCTTCTTTTTTTTCCTTGGTGTATATTTGTCACGCCATCTCCTCTTGTCGAAGATTCATACACAGATGGAGATTAGAGAATAAAACTATTCAATACAAGTTCGAAGATAATAAAAGCAAAACTCCAATATAATCACCATTATAATACTTGTATTTATTATTGTTACTCTACAACTACTGCTATTTTTATTTCTTCTACCAGTTTCAGAAGCAAAATGACTTGTCTGGTGAACAAGCCACCGACTAATTTGGTTTTGCGGTGCATAATTGAGCCAAATCCTTCCCACAAGGCACGTCACAAACGGGTTTGGTGGGCAGTTTTCTCACGTATTCTATATTATTGTTATTATTATTAATTTGCACTAAAACAAGATAGCCCTAGCTACCATTTCCACAGCTGACGCTGCCTGTTGAAGGAAACCCACTAATTTTCCGGCGACATTTTTGGACAACAGTGTTTTGAAAAGGATAAAACAAAAGAGAGTTTCATTTTGATTTTCAAACTACTAATGACGTATTACTGTATCAACATTTATTTTGATTTGCAGTAATAGTCAATTGCAAGTGTATCATACTAATTTTTCTTGCTCAATCAGACGAAGTTGTTAAATTTTCACAGCCGTCGAAATCCGTTCAATTTGAAAATTATCAAGACACATGGATTTTGTGTTTATGTGGGAACTCAAAGGCAACGTTCTAATGGTCGGACATGGAAATAGCTGTAGACGATAGATCACAGTACTGAACTATGCGTTCAATCAATCTGAAGGGAATAAACTAGCACCCATTTCACCAGAACTGTTTCTTGATCTACTTGGGAAAGAGAAAAAATGCTTCACCAATTTCCCATACAATTGACTGCCTTTGTAACCATTCTGGAAATATGATTGCCCATTACAACCAACACAAACACACATGCATGCGCGGACACATACATACAGAAACTCTTTTGTATCTGCGGTAGCGGAGCTACATATGAGAGAGCGCGTTGTAGGGCTATGGCCCCTTGCAGCTTCCTTGACTCCACCCTTGCACACATACACGCACACATGCACACACTGTTAGGGCTGCACACGAGTTGAGTTGGGCTAGCTCGACCTCGACTCAACTTAGAAAACTCAAGCTCGATTTCCGCTCAAACTCGAATCGAGCTTCACAAAATAGGCTCGAGCTCGATTTCACAATGCAGCATCGAGCTCGAACTTGACTCATTTAACTCTTTCTAGCTCCTTTTAACTCGTTTAACTACGCTCTCATAATAGAAAAGTTTCTAAAGTAGTACATATACATTGTCAAAGGTTGGTGCCTTCTGCCAGTGCCAATTGGCAAGAGGCCACACCCTCCTTCCCCTCACTCCAGGGTTTGTGGTTGCTTTCGAGATTCCGTCAACCAAAGTTTCGTGCATCCACCAATAATAGTTAGACTTGTCAAGTGATATTTATATACGAGATAAGACGGTAGCTATTATTATTATGAAGTAAAAATTATATAATAATTTCTTTGAATGTAAGAAGGGATTCCTCAAAGTTTTTTATTCATGTGATGGGGCTGCTGAAATTCAAAACGTGAAGAAAACCAAGGAACACTGAAACCCATCGTGGAATATTTATGATGGCCTAAGTAAATTAATATTTTTATTAGTCGAACATTAATTGGAGCAAATTATTTTAACTCCTTTAGCTCATCTTCCCTTCATGGCAGCCTAAATAAATCTAGACTGAAACAACATTGTTTGACTACTGACGCAAAACCTCATGTATGTTTTTTAATAACGGCAGAAATTTAAATAACGCCGCTAATGATGCATCAAAACTGTCTTTGTTTTCCAAGTTTTTAACACTGGCAAATTGCATTCAGGATGCGAAACTAAACCCCCTGGTTGATTAGCATCTTCGGCCCAAAAAGCATGATTACATGCTTAAACTTGCACGTAAAGGTGTTGCCCACGAGATTCGAACTCTGATTTGCTTTTCCGGCAGCCAAAGCACGACGATGGCAGAATGCTTCATGAAGAAGAAATTGGTTGGTCCACTTTGAAATTAATTTGGATCCGGAAAGAGATCAGATTGTGAAACAAATCGGTCTCAACTTAATCCAATGTCTTATTATAGCTATATTTTAACGTTAAACAGTAAGAGCTTTATAATAAAACAACCAGATCATGCCATCTCCAAATGAGTTGTCCAATTTAATTGGTCATTACATCCGGCGCATCATTGAGTGATCCAAAAGCATCTAGATCCAAAGAGTCGTCATGGAGCAGACGTTACAATAAATGCCACCATTCAAGGCCTCTTACTCGTATTCCCACCACCGCCACCTTCCTTTACTTCTAGCCCACTTCCAACCCTTTTGAGGTGTGTTTGGCATTCGATGCCCACTTACCAAGTTCGTGAACTCCGCGTCCTCCATGTTCAGAAGAGCTTTGAAATCAGGAACTTTGTCCTCCCAAACGGCAAACTCAGAATAATACTGCATTAATTGGAGTAGGTCCCTTGCTTCTCGCGGAACAATTAATTACTCTTGTGGATTTCATCGACCTGCATGTGATAACCAAAACCATTTAATAAATTGGCGACCTACCATAATGTTGACCCTGACATGTGACCTGTTGTCAATATGGAGAAACTGAGTTCCTCGACCTGGCAGCCTTGGAGTCGAAGTGACGCTGCAATATCAATTCATTACGAGCACTGGATGAGCAACAGATCGAACGGAAAAATTGGTGAATGAATATCTGACAGCACACAGACAGGTGATGCCTTTGGTAGATTCGGCTCCTCAAGTCTCTTCTTCATCTTCTTCAATAATGATGCGTAAGTTGGGAGTTGGGAAGACTCCTATCGGATCAAGCAAAGATATTCGCTTCATATGTATATTCAAGTACTCAACTCCTGTCTTCTTTCTGACGTGGGGATTTTAAATGTGGTCTGTTGGAAAGGTGGCCGAAGCTCTACATCTTTCGTCTAAATCTTTCTTTCTGGCCGTTTCTAGTGCGATTGGGTGCTTTGTGACAGTGGCAGAGCCACATATAAGCAGCAGGTATGTGTGCAGTTGCCGACACCAGCTCTAGTAAAACTCTTTGCTTCTGTATTTAAAAATTTTGTTCATTTATGTATAGTGCTGCCACTTAAATTGTGAGATTTTTCTAACCAGCCCAAATTCTTGGTCTGCCACTGCGTTATGATAGGGGTTAATAGTTAATACTGTATCTGTGTTCTAGAAACCTGCTGCAGTTGTGGCCCAAAGTCTGCCTAGGGATGCAAGTGGGTTGGATCCAAAGTCGGGATTGAATACTTTTTGTTAGCTGTATCTGACATCTTAAGTACTTAACTGATCCGGATCTGATCGATCTATAATCTTTTTAGAAAACTGCATGTAAATTTGACTTCTTTTCAAAAGGCCAAGGAGGTGCAGGACCCTTTTCTCTCGCTTAGGATTTAGTACTTGATTATCCTATTCCTATAAAACATTTTGCATCAGATGGGCTTCATTGGTGCATGCACACACTTACTTACATATTTATATGCATTCATACATGCGAGATTCACTCATGAAACCTTGTGATTATACGAAGGCAAGGTTCATTGTCGATGAACAAGATGGAAGGTGGTGAAAATTTTCAAAAAGATTGAACTAGATGTTAATCCAACGCAATTATATGATTACTTTTGACGATGGTTTCTCAAGTTATGTTTGGTTTGTAGTTTGGAAGAAAAACCAAAGCTGGCTTGGCTTGCCGCTTGGCTTGCCGCTTATGTTCTTTAATTGGCACTACAGCTGTTGCAACTAGAGTTCTATTTTCACGACCCGCTCTGCTTGACTGTTAGCTGATCACATCATTTGCTTGTAAAGCTTCCCATCAATTCTATAGACAATTTCTCACAACATATTTGCTTCATTCTTTTCCTTTTCATCACTTGTCCTCCTCGAGCCCACTTTCCTGCCCTATCCCAATCTGGTTCATTACATGAAGAAGTTGCCCATGCGGACGTCAACAAACCATGCCTATGGATCCTTGTTTGTATATTAGTCCCCCTCAATTATTTGTTTATTTATATGGTAGTTGAGGGCTAAGGGGTTGCGTGGCAATAAGGGGTGGAATGCATCAAAGTTTATTCTCATCAATATTGTCTTTTACTTGTTGTCACTTTGATACGGTTCGCAGCCCAGTGAAAATTTGATCGTTGGTTCAATTCTTACGAGCACTATTGAACTAAAAAGAGTACATGTGCAACATTTAAATTGAAAAGTATACCATAAAACCTTCTAAGTTCGGCAACAACCCTAAACCCTAATAGGAGTGCTACTTCAATAAAGATAGAAGAGATGTCACCGTCGTTTTCCGCAATTCAACTGATACTTTAACCGTCGACATGGTGCAAAAGTGCAAGCACTACAGTGCTATTGCCGGAAAAGGCAAATTGCAAGATGTCCAAAAAAGTGCGAAGGTCATCCGGTGCAACTGCAAACAAAAAATCCTTACCAACTGACGTCTGACGACCACTTTTTAGGGTTTTATGGGAAAAAGTAAGCTTATTTCAGAAATTTTATTATTTCACAGGATGTCGGCGCAATATAAGGTTCCGACCTGAGGAAACCCAACGGCCACAAGGCCGCCTAATTAACGCCGCAACCCTTCAACCAGAAACCGTCTCCCGTCTCCTCTCCAGCCCCTTTCGGTTCTCATTAATGGATGCCACTCATTCAAACGGGTCGGATCCAGAACAAAGAGATCTCATCAGAAAATTAAATAACAAAAAAACTCCTTGAATAAATATAAAAACCATTTGATTTTGCAGATCAAAAGCATGCTTCGTTTCTCGAACGAAATCATTTCCGTGAAAGAAAATATTTTAACCTCGTTTCTCATAGGATGTGACGATTTAATATGGAACCGAAGATCTGAAAAGAATACAAATTGTAATTGGATATTTGATTTCCAGACAAACACAGGTTTTGCAATATAATCTGCAAAACGACAACTTTATTTTTTGAAGTCTTATTAATGGTGGTCAACCCCTGCTAATGTTAAGAACCACACACAGAAGAAGACAAGTGGTATTAGGGATGGTTTAAAAAGCGGAGACCCATCTCTCCATGACCCCTGTGAGATCCTCCATAGCTCTCTCTCTCTCTCTCTCTCGGACAGAGAGAGGAAACAGAAGAGTGGAGTACTGGTTGAAAGGTTAGAGGAAAAGAAGCAGCGAGAAGACAGAGAGGAAGGAGGAGGAAGCGAGAAGAGATGTTGCCGCAGGCGGATCAGGACGAGGGGCTAATGAGTCGAGTTCAGTTGAAGGCGAAGAAGACGGTGGTGTCGGGGCAGCCATGCCGGCAGGGAAAGGTGTACCCTCTCTCCGTCATCGACCACATGATGGGGCTCTACTCCCTCCGCCTCATCTTCTACTACGACCATCCTCTCCCCGTGAAGGAGCAACAGCCACGACGCTTAGCAGGAATGAGCAACAACCACAGCAGCGGTAGGGGTGGCCCCGTCGTCGTCCCCCTCGAGGAGTCGCTCTCCGAGGCCCTTGCCTTCTTCCCCCCCGTCACCGGCCGACTCAACCGCGACGCCGACGGCAATTGGGAGGTCAAGTGCAACGACGCCGGCCTCCGCACCGTCGAGGCCGCCGTCCCCGGCTCCACCGTCGCCGAGTGGCTCGAGACCGCCGACCCGGAGGCGGAGCTCAGCCTCGCCCACTGGGAGAAGATGTCCGACGACCCCACCTTCTGGTCCCCATTTTACGTCCAGGTCCCACTCTCTCCCTCCCTCTCATCCTCACCGTCTATTCTTTCCATCGAACGGATGCTTTGCATGTTGGGGTGCCCCCAGTAAAGGGCTGACAGCCAAACAGTGGCCGTCGATGTTAAGCGAATGTCTTCTTCGTTTATCTGTGGAGCCGCTAGCGGTCAATGAACTGCTGCGTTGGCTTGTGTTTTAAAGATCTTACCCTCCCACCGCCCGACGGGACATTGGCTTGTGCTGCAAAGATTTCAGCCTCCTACCGGCCAAAGTGACCATTGACCCATCCATAACTTCTCCACGGTGAAGGCACTGTCTCCGTTTTCCGGTGGCAGGAGTTCATAGAAGTTTAGGGATGTTCTTTTCAATACTTAAAATTTAGTTTCTCGGAATGTAGGGGAAGCCAGGCCCACGGGTCACAGATTGAATCTGGAATCACTGGCAGTGGATGGGGGCCAGAAGTGATTCCATGTTCCTTACACTACAGTGATCATAAACAGGAAGAACAACCACAAGCATGTGATTTTCAACAGTGGTGGTGATCACCTCAAATCACTTGTTTCCCTTGCTCTAATTCACCTGGAATTTGGTGATGTAAGTAAAGACTTCCTATTCACCTCAATTGTTTTGTTTCTGCTCACTGCAGCTGACTGAATTCCGAGACGGCGGCTTCTCCATCGGCTTGAGCTGCCCCCACATGCACGCCGACCCGCACTGCGCCGCCCTCCTCGTCAAAGCATGGGGCGACGTCCACCGCAAGGCCGGCATTGCCAACCCGCCGTTCTTCCACTCCCACGGCCTCCGCCTCCGCAAGTCCCCCAACACCACCACCGCTTCGGTCGAGTACTACCGCTCCAAGGCCGCCCTCCCTCCTCCGCCCCCTGCCGACCCGGATAACTCCCTCCGCTTCAACACCATCACATTTCGTTTCTCCGATGTATCGGTACGTCGGCTTGTATCGGAAATATCCGAGTCTCTCCCCGACGCCACGCCCTTCGAGGTGCTCGCCGGGCTCATGTGGTCGGCGTGCGCGCGTGCAGCCCCGGCGGCCTCGCACGTGCGAGACCTCAACCTGCTCACCGAGTTCCGCAAGGCGATGCACGCCCCCCTCCCACACGGGTTCTTCGGGAATGCCATCCACTTCTCCCACGTGCAAGCAGGGGCGGAGGAGCTCGCCGGAGATGGAGGCATCGCCGTCGCCGCGCGTGCGATCCGGGCAGATGCGTGCCGCACGGAGGAGGACTTCCGATCGGTGATCGACTGGTGGGAGGAAAGGAGGGAGCCCGAGGAGGGAAGCGACGCCGGCAGCGGGGGGATGTTCCCGCCGCCGATCCGGATGTATGGCCCGACCCTCACGTGCGCCAACCTAGAGGGCGTGATGGCGTATGGTGCGACGTTCGTGGAGGGCAGGCGGCCGTCGCACGTGTCGTGCCGCGTGATTCCGCCGGACGGAGAAGGAGTTGTGCTGGTGATGCCATCACCGGAAGAGGGACTGGGCCGGACGGTTATCGCAACCCTGCCGGAGGAGGTGGCACGGCGCGTCAGAGCGGACCCGGAGATCGCGAAATATGAGCCCAAGGTCTTGTTTGGCGGGCAATCCAAATGAAGCAGGTAATCGTGTTTCACCTTGTTCGCGATGAGGATCCCATTTGGGATGCAGGTCCAGACGCATACGAAATCATAATATCGTAGTTTCCTTTCTTCTCTTCGTTTGTTGAAGGGCTTCGTCTACGAACGAGATCCTGATCGGGTTCTAGCTTCGACTTTGGATTATATTTCATATGACCCAATTGTCCTTCATGTATTCCCAAATAGGGAAGCCATTGAGTTTACTTCCTTTGTCCTTTAGCTTGTTTCTTTGTGTAGTTTTGTCATGTTCAATTTCTCGGTGGTTCAGAACCGGTCTGTTGTGTGTTTGGAGTTGGAACAAATCTGATCCAGTTCAGATCTTGGTAGATCCCTTAACCTTTCATCCTTGCTGTTCTACTATTTCTTGTTCTGTTGTGTGGATTCGGAAAAGCATTGGAACGCAGTGCATCTGAACCGAGTTCTAAGTGAGGTGACATTGCAACATGAGCTGCATCTACCGTGTTAGAAGTACCGGAATGTAAATCGAGCAACATGACTAACTGCCAACTTCTATGCAATAAATTTGATACCTTTCAAGCATGTATCCATTCTAAATCACAAGACATGTCAAGAAAAGATTGCTCCACTTGCCTGGTCCGAGAGTTGGACTTCATATTTTCATATTGACCAACCAGTCTAATTAAACTGATAAATTTTCTGCCCGATACCAGTCTTACCAAAAAATTGGTGTGTCAACAGTAGCGGAGCTATGTGTGGGCCATTGCCCACGCCAACCAACACCAGTTCTTGAAAATTTTTGTTAATGTCCCATAGGCACCAAAACCACTAAGGTAAGTGCCCCTTTGATAAAATTTTTCTGGCTTCCAGACCGTCTGTCAACAATGTTTCATAACAATTATTGTACATGCGACATTATTGAAGCTAGAAGTCCAAGTCACATGGGTATGGGTACAGATCTGGTAAAGGTACGGAGATGCAGGTATGACCAGGCCAACACTAGGAAATATGTGTACAGGGGTATTGGTCATGCGGCCCGATGCACCACTAATAGAAGTACCAATGTGACTTAGCTTGAAGTGCGAAATAATCAATGCCCGGCCCTAATAGAAGTACCAATGCCCGATGCCCAACCCTAATACAATGCACCAGTCCAGGCCATGGCCACATCAGTTTGAAACTTGAAGTGATCAGTGACAAGGCTGCAAAGCAGGCCCAAATCCAATGCATGATCGAGTACAGGCTTTTTAGAGGCGAACAGAAGGTTAATTAGTCAAGTTAGAACTGTGTGAAGTTGGATTAACAAGGGATTTGGTATTAGAAGAATTTTATAGCAACAACATAATTAAGATTGTGAAAACATGCTAGATTCGAAATTAATTTTCAATGAGAGCAACAAAATTTTCGAAAATCCTAAAAACTTCTCTTTTTGTGACTATAGGATTGATCCAAGTTGATGGAGAAAAACTTATCACACTACCAATAAGAAATAAATGTGTGGTAGACAATGAAGGAGTTCGATATCCTCCCCAAGCATCAAATTAGACTGTATCAGGTGTGAAAATAGAGATAATGCTATGAGGAAGTCAAGTTCGTGTGACAAGAAAGCAAATATCACACGCATCGAACGATACATAAGAATCAATATCATGAGAATCAAACAAGGTGTGCGACTCAGAATTAGAAGCACGACCAAATACCTTCTATATTGATGCATAAGCCATTGTTTCTCGAGTGACTTCCCTGGAGAACACAAAAGTGCTTGTTAAATTAACATCATAATTTGAATCAGCAAAGAGTCGACCAATGGACATATATAAGCTTGAATTCAAGTTTAGAGACATAAAGGACACTGTTGAGAATAATGTTAATTTGGATAGTAACTGTTCTCACGGCCGTGTGGGCGGTGGCGGAACTACATCTGGGTCTATGTGGGCAACTGCCCACACGAATGGCCCGAGTCCAGCCATAGGAGCTGCCGCACTGGACCCAAGAGTGTGCCCCTTTGAAAGAAATTTCTGGCTCCACCACTAGTTGTGTCACATGACATGATCTTGACTTGTCAATGGCTGTGATATGAGCGTCATTCCTGAGCTAGCTAGCTATCTAAGTGGTGGCCGTAAATTTTGTGCGTATATGTTCTAAAAAAAGGAACCGTGTTGCCTGTATCATGGCTGCCTCCAATTGGGTAATATACAGGTTTCCGATCGATCTGACCTTCTAATGCTCGTATTTGCTCCAAGTTCTGGTTAAGATCAGAAATTCTTTCATTGCAAGTTCACACTTTCACAGGTGCGACTTCGTCTTGTTTGCATTCATTTCAACTATAAACAAATTTGGAGCAGTTTGATCATGAAATATTTCTTACTAATTATAACTTATAGAAAATGAAATATTTCAACTTATAGAAAATGAAATATTTCTTACTCTTGCAGAGAGCATGGGGGCATTCCAGTCATTTCGAAACCCAGACAAGTGTTAGGGCCGGAACATAGAGCCGTCTCCGGACTGAGGCGACATTTGTAAGGAGACAATATCTCAAATGTGCTTTCGAATCCGCATAAAATGATTTGGGCAGGGGGACAAACACGGTCCCACCGCCGTCCATCCATCTGACTCTACCTATCTACTCCCTAACCACATGCTACCTGACCGTCTACCTCACTGTACCCACCTATTCCCTCTCCTCCTCTCTCCCTCTCCCTCTCATTGCCCACCCACTAAAGTCATTTTCTCTCTCTCTCTCTCTCTCTCTCTCTCTGAGAACTCTAGATTCTTCCACTTGGCTGCCTCCCATAGGCGCCGTCAAACGTTGCTTCAGTCCTTGTGTATCGGGGGTAGAGTTTTTCTTGGCGATGACATCCTCCCGGCCTTGAGCGCTCATTTCTGGGATTTCTACTCTAAACCTCTTAGGTTCCGTGCCACGCTGCCGGATTTTCACCTCTCCTCTCTTTCTGTCTCTTGTGCGATCACTCTGGAGCGGCCCTTCCAGCACGAAGAGATCAAGAAAGCGGTCTGGGCCCTCGGCTCGGGTAAGGCGCCCGGCATTGATGGGTTCCCTGTCGAATTTTTTCGAACTTTTTGGGA